>JAYRBW010007608.1:0-13549 GCA_036023295.1 Invenusta paracnida
AGAATATAATTATTAGTCTATAAGTTACAGAATGACAAACCTGAAAATTGGCCTAAGTTCAGCGGGACTACGGTATATTATACCTATATATAAGATTTATGGAGTTGTAGGTTTAGATGGTCTTCGATATTTTCCTATTTAATTTAACAAATGATATGATTCCCATAGCATAATATTGAAATTAATACAATATCGGGAGTTTAAATACTATGAAGTAAAATTTTAGGAAAAAAACGAATTATATAATTCATTATAAAACAACGCATGGATAGAATACATTTAAAGTGAGATAGATCAAGTGTGTTCTATAAAAAAATATTAAACAATGTTTGTATGTCTCTCTTTCTATATCGCTGCATGTGTGTGTTTGTATATCTCTATTTTAATTGTTATACCACTGCATGTGTGTGTTTGTATATCTCTCTTTTAATCGCTGTACCGCTACATGTGTGTGCTTGTATATCTTTCTTTTCCTTTCTATACCTAGTTTCTGTGTCTTCTGTGTATATCGATTTATGTTTAATTTCATGTAATGTAATAATTATGCTTTTTCTATAATTATGATTTCTGTCTACTATTTCTAATTATATATTAATGCTTAATATATATTATGTTATCCTTTGATTACAATATATTATATACTAATTGAGGAGGCAGAAATAATTCTGAAAAATCGTGTTATTTTTAAATTCAAATGAATATTTTTATTCTAATAAGAATATTTATTCATTAAACTTTTCAATCAGTTGAACAATACAATTAAATTGTAAATCGTTTTAAAATGTATTAAATTCTATAAAGTAGGTATGTAAGTAATTAAGCGCTTTTACTTTATATTAATAATAACTTTTTTGAAGCCCACTAGTAAAAGTATTTAATTACATTTAATATTCGTTTCAATTTTAGAAATATTATTTTCAAAATTAGCTTATGCGTCAAATATGATAAAAATAAAAAACGATATTTTTTATTAGTTTTAATATGTACATGATATATATTTTTGCTAAAATGCGAACAAAAATTAAGCAATTGTTGAAACAATTTCTTCATTTTAGAACTTTTTCTACTCATCTGTTGGCGCATTTCAAATTAGTCAAATAACATAAATATAAGGTTTAGTTGTCATGGCTATAATCTGTGGCAATTCTTGGTTGTAGCTATTGATGTGACCGTCTGTTAATATTATCTTTAAACCATTAGCTAATTTTTGCTTACACTGTATACATCTGTATATATGCTTTTCGAGCTGTGGGAGAGGAGAGTGTAAAATGATTTACATGTAAAACTATTCTTTAAAATAACTAAATTATCGTCTACTTAATGACTAAGTTAATTATGCCTATGTAATATTATGTAAGTCAGGGTTTTGAAAATAATACTGTGATTGCTTGTTTTCGTATTTGTCTTAGGATTTTCAAGAGATAAACATATGTTATTTTGTTATGTAATAGGCATCGGCGATTTCGATCATTTATTTGTTACTTACTCTAAAGTTTGCATTTTTTGTTACAAGTATCCATTTTTTTGTGCCTTTTTTAAAATACATGTTGGCATTAAATAGGTGTACATAAAAATATGAGTACTTAAAAAATTTGAGTGATCATTCCCGATAGATAATATATAAAAAATTGAAATATTTAAACTATTTGTTATCGTATTAACGTCGAAAGTATTGTTTAAATTTAAAAAAATATAGGTTAAGGTTTTATAAGGATCATGGATTTTTTAATTAATTTTGTGCTATAATATAACAACACAACTATATTTACACTATTCTATTTGTATATATATATAAATTTCATTTATTCCAAAATGACGTAAAATTGATTGATAAAAGATTTTAACAAAAAGCTGTCACTGAATATACTGTAACTTTTTAAATTCAATGTTGAATATTATTTTACGAAAAATGCGTTAAAATTTATGGAATACTAAATATCTTTGAATATCATTAATTTTACTTAGAAGAAAATAGAATAATTCACTTTTTCTTTATGAACATTATACCCATTTATTAACTTTGTTCTTCAATGATATTCCTTTAATTTATCTTTTATTAAAGACATATTTATTTATCTTATAAAAACATTGTGCGTGATATCAATCGTATTTATTGTTACAATAGAAAGTATGCATCTTGTTAGTAGCGATGTATATATTATTTTGAATAAATTTATAAATGTGGTCAATAAAATATTAAAAATTTTAAAAATTTTCAGGTAACAGAATAAATTTAATTTTTTTAAATATTAACATTTAAATCAAATAAAACTATTGCTGTTGTTATTTAAGTGCTGATATTTAATCACTTCTAACCGATTATTTATAAAGTTTCATGTTTAGATAGAATAATTCATATAATATATTATGTACGTATATAATGAAATGAGGCATTCAAATGAATATGAACATGGTACATAAATAATATTAAAGTCGGAGCAAAGAATATTGTTCTGACATATACAAATATATAACTATGCCATACGTTTACATAACATAGCCATGCTTATTGAAGATATAGACATGTTGACACGATACAAAATAATTGACAGTTGATAATGTGGACAAGATTTGTAATCAAACAGAAGTCTCATGTTATAAGTTTGGGCTTAAAGTGCAGGAGTTGGACAATAAGGGACCTATAATAAGTACATATTGAAACATATTGGTTATCTGCAGTTTGTAGCGGTTTCATTGCTTATTTTTTATCAAAGAAAAGTAAAAAAGAAGAGGACAGCAAAAATTAACAAATCATAATTGTTATTGATAATTCGTAGTTAACATTATAGATTAATTTTCTTTTTAATTGAATGGGACAATTCCCATAGATAAAAAATAAATAAGCGATTCATTGAATTGTTTATTAAAAAAAAATTATTCCGAGAAATATTTTTGTTTATAATGGTTGTTATCATCTTGATTTTATCATTTAAGTTTAAGTGATTAGTTTGATCTCGAAAGAAGATTCGATTTTCCTATTTAATGATCTACCATAATTACTAGATGTTTGGTATATTATGATTGTACTATGAATAAATTAAACTAATATTTTTAGCTTCAAATTTTGACTAAAAATTGACTAATATACGCAGATTACAGAAATCTCCAGTCAATTAATTAAAAGCACTTGACTAACATAATAGACTATTATCCCGTATAACAGTCAATAGTTTGATACAGTTTATGAAGTATATGGTCTAAAAATACAATGCATATTTATATACAGGAATATAGCTCGATGGAATAACTTATACTTTTGCGAAGGAGATGAAATTTAACTTAGTAGTTAAGTGGCAAAAACTCACAATGAAACATAATTACATACAAACTGGTTCGTTTTTTAAAAGGCTAAACAGGGATTTATGGATTTTATGAAATAACTATTTCTTTTGAGAAGTTGGAAAAGCTAAAAGCTAAAAAATTTCTGAATATTTTCTTTTCAATTTGTAAATTTTTACTTATTTTTACAATACACTGTACCGATTCGAATTCTGCACAGTTTTTTCGATATTAATAAATATATAAATATTTATTAATGTTTGTGTGAAGGTCTGATGTTAGATTTATGTTTATAATTATGGATTTTGTTTAAAAAATAATAAAATATTGTGAAAGGTAAAATGAAAAAAATGTTGTCGAAAAGAAAGCAAATGAAAGTTGTTATCAAAATGATTAATTAAATCAATTAGGAAGTTCATACATTTGGTTTCTTATTTTGATTAGCTCAAGTAATTTATAAATCAAGAACAATTAGTACAAAATGTAAGAAATGTATACATAAAATCACTTTATTGAACGAGATTGGTTTATTTCTTACGTATTTTAATAGCCTTCTATCTGACAGTTCTTTTATCGATATTTAAAAAAATGTAACTAAATATAACCTAAATATTTCTCATTTTTAAGAATTTCCATATTAAATTTTATGCCTTGGTGGGTAGGTATAGGGTATTTGGGGGTTCAACTATAATTAGAAAAATATAAAATCAAATCTTATACATAATAAAATAAAAATTTGCATTTTAATTAAATAAATAAATGTTTTTAATTTATGACATTAGCAACACATTTAAATTGCTATTTTGAATTTTTTAAATCCATTTATTATGCTCCCAAATAATGCACCCAGTGATTTAAAGCGAGTAATGCCATTCTGGATGTCATTTTATAGGTAATAATTGGTATGATTATAATATACTGAACACAGAATAGGCATCTTATACAGTAACACATATATGTATGTATATTTAATAATTATATTAGGTGTACATATATTTATATAATGGAGACAAATATAAAATGGGCGAGGTAGGTACATGAAATAATCTATCTGAATTTTGCACTGATTATTTGCTCAGTACACACATACACACATACATAAATACATACATACATACCTACACACACACATACATACATATACACATACATACATAAGGTACAAATAACTGTATTATTTACGATGGATTCACATTTTTGTAATATGTATATATATAAAAGAAACACACACCAATTATACGGATTAAGGTATATTCGGGCTGTCTTTGTTGTAGAAAAATGCATAGGGTCATAAGACAATATTCATAGAGATATGTGTATACGACAATAATCATTATTGATTCCAGTGAATCCGGTTTTATATATTAAATATAATTATATGTGTATATGTGAAAGACGTTTGTGGGAAGTTGTTATCAGCCATCACTTGCAATTAATACATTTTGTTCTGAGCTGGGTGCATTCCTAGATGAAGATAAACGGATTGTAGAATTGGACTTATACATATAATGTGGTGAAATTAAACTGACTTGTTTGTGGCCGACACTTCACTTCCATAAATGCAAATATGTGACTGTTATAGGGGATGCTTTTGGGTGAATGAAAAGAGACTAAGAGAGTCATTTGAATTTTTATCGATCTTGTGTATCGACCTGTTTGATCAAGACCAACATACAAGCTAAAGATATCTAAATAAAAATATATATAATATATTGAAACTGTACATTTGAACAAGATCAATAATCTCGAAACAATCGATTAATTACTAGTATAATATATCGTCCATTTTAATGTGCTCAAAATTAATCTCCTATTCTTAAAATCAATCAAGTGTATCCAATTTCCTTAAATAGGTTTAACTACATTCTAATACTTGAAATACTTGAAATTATAGATTTAAAAAGAATATTAAAATTGTTATTATGCATTTAAGGTTAAAATCCCCTATGATAATAATATATCACTAAAAGTGATGAAACATTTCCTATAAATTCTATGTATACATATTGTATAAGACACATATGCGCAACATTGCTATGTAGTAGTACTAAGTTTTGACATATTAAAATATTCGTCTAAAAGCTAGATGTTATTTATTATCATAATAGTCGCTGGTAATACTATTCGTATTAGGAAGATTATATGAATAGTGAAAACTCCAAATTGTAACAACTAAACATAAAATCTTATTACTTAATGTACTCAATAAACGTAATAACGCTAAAAATGGTTAATAATGCACAAATAAATATAAATCGCCAGAGTTGAAACATTTTATAAATAAATTGTTCATAATTCTCTTAATGAAACATTTTGCATGAGTTCATATTAAGCATAATTAGAAGGAAAGATGGAATGTTTGATTGACGAGAGCAAGAAACAAGAACCTATCAACGCCAAAATTATGTCATCAAAAATCATTTTATTTTTACATTTTAATTAAACTAAATTTTAATGTTGAGTTTCATTGTTTCATTGTTCATTGACAATAAAATCGAGTTTCTTCTTTCCTCCGAAGACCAATTCGACTTTCCCGTAGTGTCGTTCAAACCTAAGTTTTAATTTTTGTGATTAATCTCCGAAATATGTGTCTCATACGGACTACTTGGGTAGATTTTTGTTTCCGCTAGTAGGTAGTAATGTCACTTAGTTACTCTGTTTCTTTGGGGACAATGACCCATGCTGTCGAAGACTTCTAGAACTTGTTGCTTGTAAAGTTGCCCATAGCGACGGTTGCCATCGTTAATGTTGCTCGTGTAGACCAATACCACATAGATACCCGCCAGCTTTACAGGTTCAGTCGTATTGATAGTTAGTCGGGAGTTGTTCTTTTCAGAGATCTTGCACTGGGAGGAGGTCACTCGTGCGCCCAAGGCTCGCTTGTAATCCTCTTGAGGAAACGTGCACAGATTCGTCTACACATTTGAAAGAAGAAAAATTATAATATACTTGTGAGAAAAGTTGGAAATTTAGTGAGAGATGTGCAAGTTAATTTAAATGGAGTACACAGGGTGACCGCTCAATTCAATTCAATTAATTCGAAGGAGTTAATTAATTAATTTAACAGCCTTAAAGTTTTGAGAAAATCTGTTATGGAAACCAAAAAGCCAAATATTCAGTTTAAAAAATATCCAAATAATAAGCCACAATAATAAAAGTTAATATAAACTCTCAAACGTTTGGTCTGCTTAGAACATAATTGAGTGATCAATACTGAGTTTTATTTAATAACCTGTTTATATATTCGTGTTTTGAGTTAATCGTGCATGTCTAATTATTGAGTGAACAATTATCATTCGTGATTTTTATCTGATTAATTTAAAACACAGATGCATATAAGATAAAAAGTACGGAAGAAATATAAAATCAATCAACATTTTAATAAACAAGAATTTTGCTACCCTGTTTTAAATAACCCATTGTAATGTACGTAATGTTCATGTATAAGCATTTAAAAATATATATTTTTACATATATTCAATTACAATTTATAATTTAAAATTGTTAAACACATGAATACTGTTCGTAGCTGCGTTATAAAATTAGTGCTATGTTTCTGTTTAATGTAAACATTTAGTACAGTTTTGTAAAAAAAACGTACTGTTACAATTTATCAGTAAGTTATGATTTCAAATACATTACTTCTTAAAAACTAAATAAACAAAAGCTAAATTTCTTTGGAATATTTAGTAAATTAGTTACGATAACAGAAATAATAGGTACTTAAGTAAAATGGAGGCATAACATGTATTTGTCATTTTCGACTTCAGAAATGTATACAATTTTTATGAATAAATATTTATAAATGAAACACATTATTTCAATAGATAAATATATTAGTTCAGTATAATTTAATATATTTCATATATTATCTACTTTCAATTTTTATGCAATACTTATTATGAAATCGATAAAGATCTGGCTGTTAAAGTTGGTAGGTAACTGTCTTTTTGAGTTACATGGGTTAAAGGTAATTTCACAAAACGAGACATTACAGTTCAGAGTTTAATGTAAGCCAAGAGATAAGTGATTCGACCTACGTATATACCTTTTGATGACGTCATGTGGCCTATGAAGAAGCAAATATATACCGATAATACAGAGTTCTCAAATTTTAGCAGTCAAGTACCTGAATGTCGTAAATGGTATTTATTTGGCTTCCGTGCATACCCCGAATTTCAAATGAAAGAAAGGAATGCACGCGATGTGATCTTGAGATTATTGGTGCTCGTATACCTGCCTAGAGAATAATAGATTTGATAGTATTCTTTTATACTTTGACAAGAGAGTTATAACTGATAAGGTGAACCACTAATATGCATAGCTATAGTTTATGAATCATACCGGCAACTCTGGAATCTGCTTATTCATTGCAGCACCTTGACTATCGAAAACTGTTTAATATATTTTACGTCACCTTACTTGTATCTAAGAGAAAATCGATTTTTTTATTAATCGCATATATATGTAGATTATTTAATAAATAGGATTTGAATTATAATCACTCATCAAAATATGTTTGAAATAACAAAAAATATTTATTTGACAAAAGTGGTTTCTATAATATAGCAACATTTTATTAAAAAATAAAATGCGATTATTAATTACGTACCTGTAGTATTTATAAACTAAAATATCTATAAACCAAATATGTACGAAGTGATTTTTTCATTCAATCAATTCAAAACATTAAAAAATTCAAGTGAAACAAATATAGAAATAGAAACTAATCGATATCGAAAATTTTCTGTATCGCTTTGAGAAGTTATTAAAAGATCGAAAAACCCAAGAAGACTAACATTTTAATGTGTTCGAGTTAAGACTGACTTATGTTATTGTTTGTTGCGATTCCAACTTTAAACACAAGATGTAGTGAACCCTCTACTCACATAAGGCTTGATCTTTTTTTTAGTGATCTGTTTGATGTTTGGTGTGGAGTAGGTGACACCCCGGTGTTGAACCAGATGAAGACAGAACCTTTGAGGCTTCAGAGGGGTATCCAGCTGCACTCGTAGTGTCAAGTCGTCACAGTTCACTGTCACTTTCATGCGACGTCGGCGTTTCCTGCGTTTTCGACGTCGACCCCTGCCGCGGGATTTCCTAGCTAGAAATAATGGGAAAATATTTTCTTATGTAATTATTTGGAAACTTTGAATGGAATTACTTTTGTAATTAAATGTACTAATAGAATAATTACGATCGCTATAAACCTACTTATTTGCTGTGATATAAAAATAAACATTTCTCGACATTATTGTATAAAACAAAAATCTAAATAAATTCACTTCGAGTTTAGTTTTGTAAAAAATCGCGTAAAACTCATGTTTTAATAATCTAAAAAAAATTGTTTTCAGTGTTTATATAGCATATTCTATGTTATTAATCATCGATATATATATATTGGTAGTATGTATTTATTATTTAAAGATATATAATTGGTAGATATTTATATTGACATAAACACATCAAGTAGGCATTATGGAAAAAAGGCATATGATTAGGCTGAACTATAAGTGCAATAAGTCATCAAAGTTTCAAGGTGGAGGTCGTGAAAGAAGTTTGAGAGAGTCAGGTTTAGGCAGTATTTGTCTTCATTGAGTACATATGGATCTGGAAATTGTTAACGATGTAAATTCTTCGATGTTTGCAAAATATATGAAAATATTTCTATTTATAAATAATAAACATGGAATTACATGCTACAAAACATTATTTTTAGGGGGAAATGTAGTTATTCTGAAGAAGGATGATATTTAAAAAAAAAGTGATGTTCTTTCTTAATTGATATTGAACAAGTTGTTTGCTGAAACTAAAAATGTATTGTATATTACATCCATTTGATAGATTAGTCAATATTATAGACTTATTTAACTATATATTTTATCATAATGCATTATAATGTATTATCCTCGCATTATGATATTTCGCTTGAGCCAAGCTGTTCCTTATACATACATTGTATGCTATATTTACACTATATTAGTTGTGTAGTGAACTTATGTTCAACCAACTATGTGTTGTGTAGTCTTACTATCTCTGTATTTATGTCAGTGCGCTATCTAACACAGTTATCAATCGAGCAGCCAGGTAGCCTAGTTGTCTAGAGCGCTCAGCTTTGGATCTCTGGGTTGCCTGGTTCGAGTCTACCTTGCGCTGATGATACCCAATAGGTTGAAACCGGTACGTAAGTGACTTTGCTTGATTGATGCTTTGATCTTTATTATATATTTTATAATAATTTTAGACATTGAGTAAGATATGCTTTTCAATTAATGTTTGTGTGGACATTCTGCTAGTGTCCTATTAAATTAATTTTCAGAGTTTTATTGAAATATCAAGCAAACTAAGTATCCATTAGATAAAGGTAAAACAGTAGAAGATGTTAAGTTTATTGTATAGTATGCAACATTGGATAGGAAAAAGCGTACCCGGAGGATCCTCGGGTAGGATTTTGTTGGGATCTGTGAGGAAGTACATTTGGCCAATGTGTTCAGCTGGACTGTAACCGGATCCTGTGATTCGGAGAAGGTAGAACCTTCGGGTCTTCAAGTCTCCGAAGCAAACCCTGTTGTATCGCTTTCTAGTGATGTCTACAGGATCACAGATTGTTCTGTTTGAGGTTATCCTGTATTGAAGGGGTGATGATCAATCAATAGAGACAATAAAATTACTGTCGATAGACAAAAATAAACATTTATGTTTCCAATATCAAAATTGTATCAGTATTAAATGGCAGATGTTGTCTGTAACTATATAGTCGTATTACAATTTTGAATATAGTTGTCCAACTGCAATATATAATTTAATATTTTATTATCAAACAACAAAAAATAACATGCTTCTTATACCCAAATTTAAGTACATTAACCTAGATTTAGAAAAAAACGTATACAACTAAAAAGAGAATATAATGGTGGTTTCAAATCTATCATTGTATACGTCTAGTAGAATAGAAGATCTAGACGATATTGTTTAAACTTTGTTAAGGATCCTTAGTACAATTCTTAGAACCTACTACTTAACCGGCACTCTTCGTTATAAATAAACTTATCTACTACAACTTTGGTATTTAGGCCGTATTCAAGTTTAGTTAATAAATCTTTATTTACAATAAACTGGTATACGTTTACATATTACTATTGTGTCAAACAATGAGCGTGAGTTGTTGAGGATAGCAAAATTGCTAAACTAGCCAATCCTATACTACTACAAATACAACTATTAGTAGAAAAAAGCTCTCAATTAATAAATGTATACTTTTTAATTTTTTTTAAAACACATTATTTTTCGACCGATTTAAAAAAGACTGCTCAATGAGCAAACATTTTTAGTGACGTAAAAAATTTGCTATATTCCAAATTACTTACTGGCCTCTGTTGTTAATGGGATAGACACTGACGGTTGCCTTGTTCGACTTCTTCATAGCTTTACAGCGCTGAAAGAAGAGAATGTACGGTATTTTCTCCTGTACCGGTCTCATCTGGAGAATAACGTCTGAGACTATCGATACAGAGATATAGGGAAGCTGGACGTTGTTCATGGTAACGTTGCGTCGCTTCTGGGCGCAGGGAACTACGTCAGAGCGGCGAACAATGAGTGGTTGGTAGGCTTCATCGAGATCAAGGAGGGGATTCACAGCATAGACGTTAATAAAAAGGGGTTTTCCAGGGTCCGTCGTTACCAGAGAGTCGGGCAGAGTGACCTGAAGATGGGGTGACATAATTACATTTTAGTACAAATTACTCATGTGACTAGATTAAACAAGTGTAACACGGCAAATATATACAAGGTGTTTAAATAAGAGTGTATCCTTAAATTATTTGCATTGTTGGATTATGAAAATGACCAAGAAAAATAAGGATTGCAATTCGGTTCTAAGCATTAAATAAAATATATTTACTGTGTGATATATTTGTATTATTTTTATTAGAAAATATATTGCCTGCAGAATCATGATGTTTGTTTAAAAAGTAAAGTTTAATATTTTTCATAAATGTATTCTATTTGGCGTATTTTTCAATTGTTAAATTACATTATAAAATGGGGTATAATATATTAAATGAAATCAAACAAAATCAAACATTTGTTTATGAACAAGAAAGGTATTATAATTTAAATACTAAAAAAGTGATAAATCAAATGAATTCAGTCCGATGCAAACCTAGGAAACAGTGACATTTAAATCACTGTTCTTGAATAACTAATCTATAAAATGAAAAGTCATAAATATAATGATTAAAAAAACAGAGAATATTACCTTTTATGTGAATTTAAAAATACATAAAATAGTAAATAAGAGTGAAATTTAAACTCTTCAATGATTCGCAAAATGTTCTCCTTTCAAATACAAACTTTCAAAGTGTGTAATGTATAATTTTTAGAGATGATTTAAAAAAAATATATTATGATATTAACACCTTCAATTTCAAAATATCATTGAGGATGATCTTATTCTTAACATTTCATTCTTCAAGTTAGAAATATTTATTTACGACAAGTTTTTGCTTTAATAAAGATAGTAGGCTGCATTTATTTAATATTTAATATTTATTGATTATTGATCTATCGATTTATAAATGTGTTTACGTGCACTTACAGTCATAGAATGCAAATTCCTGACACATTGGTAAACGGCAGCATTGATTCGTGGTGGTCGGAATTCGTCGGTTTGTTCGAAGGTTTCAGCCCCGCGGACAATCGCTCCGTCCACCTCACCCAGATCAGTGTTTAGTCGCGTTTTAGCGGTGCATCGATGCCACAGTGGCTCCTGGTTATTAATAGCAACGCAGTAGTGGATTCGCATTTCGTTGCTAATTGCTGGTAGCCATTCAAGATCTAGAACCCTTCTGAAATAATAAGAAATAACGATTCGTTTAATAGCTATCTATTTCAGGAAAATTAGCTCTTTTGTAAATAAACAGAACTATAAAATATATAGACACCAGAATACGTATACCACTTTTCTATTAAAATAAAACTATTTAGAAGTTCATATTTATATGTGGAGAAAATGATGTTCATACGTAAGGAAATATATACAAAAACACATAGACTTAAATTTAATGATAGACATGACCATAGATTAAATACAAAAATTTTTTATGTATTTTTTTCGCGCTAGCTAAAAAGTTTATCTGATTTAATCAACAAAAATACATTTCATTTTTTGATTAGATATTATTTCACCAATAAGATTGCTCTGCCAGTGTGAGTTTTATATGCACATCGTTTCCATAATGGCATATACGATTAGTATTTTATAATGTATACGGCCTACCTGTCGCTGTCTTTCCAACAGGCTCTGACAACATCATTGATCGGCAGTCGAGGATAGCCGAAGAGAGCAGCATAGGGGCCAACTCGAGTGCTTAGTCGCATCATGTAGGTGGCGCCGGGTTTCCCGTGCACAATCAGGTCCAATGTGGCTTCTGGAAAGCGGACCCCATGTACGTGGTGTCTACTGTGAGTCGTTCGATTCCAGGTGTAACCGTGGTTACGCCGGTCTGGGTAGATGAGGGTGTCAATAGTCGGGTCCATGTCGGTACCGTCTGTTTGTGGGGAATTTGAAAAAGGCGTAGGATAATATTCACAATGTATAAGAAATTTAATATACTTAAAGAAAAATATGTAATTTAGATGGAATATTACCAACGTCAAAATATAAATTGATTTTCTATAGCAAATATAATATCACCATTGTAAAGTACTTGACATTTTGATTTGATTGGATTTTTGTTTTTTAATTAGTAAAATTATTTATGATAATTAATTTATAGTAGATATAATTTTACTACCAAAAACAGTTTAAATGATTGAAATTTATTTAATTAAACAGGTAGCACTTATAGCCAACCGACTTCGCCAATAATTTTCAATGAGTCATCGATTTATACTTCTAGTATGTATATACCATAGAGTAATTAAATAATATATATATAATAATAATAATATAATATATATTATACCATAATTACTCTATGGTATATACAATGTAAATATCAACGATAATATATTTATTTTGTGTAAATAAAAGAATGAAGAAATATGCAACAAAATCATTTTATATTTTGTTACTATAATTAGAAAAAATATGAGAAAAGATAACATTTTTATGAAAATCTCTCAAATAACTGAATTATAATTACAAGCCAAGAACAAGAGTGTCAGTAATTAGCTTGAAAATGCTAAAGCTCTATTAGACGATGCGGTAGCATCGTCAAGCCAAGAACAAGAGCGTCAGTGATTAGCTTGAGAGATGGTAGCAGCTCTA
>JAYRBW010007619.1:0-13549 GCA_036023295.1 Invenusta paracnida
TTGATAACTTCGAAAGCTCGGGAGTTTTTTTATTAAATATCATTTTATTACTTTAAGTGGCTTTTTTACTTATTCATGAATATATCGCTTTATTACTACTTGAAAGTAATAGAAATAATAATATGTATATATTTTTTATTTCTATTAATTTACTGTAGATTCTATTTTTTGTTTACTCGTTTAATCAATATGCCTGCTCATTCAAGCTCTAAATACAGGAAATCATATTTTATCATCTTTATTTTATTTCCCCGACGGTTACACAGGTAAAGATCAAAGCTGAAGTTGCAGACTGTAACAGCCAGGCGCAGAAACTGGCCGACCTGATCACACGACTTGAGCGCCGTATTGACGCCTGCGAGCGACCAAATCTAGACAAGGAGATTGTGACAGCCGACCAGATTAACGATAGTCTCCTGGAGATCTTTCAGTCTTGCCAGGACCGCTCCATCTATCTCAATTGCGTGCAAACTCAGGTGCCACCTGCTATGTCGCCTCAAGCCGCGGCCGCTGCTGCTCAGGTACTTTTGATTAATTAAAGGCTCTTTAAATAAAAAATGCTTAGCTGACATTTTAATATATAATAATCATTTGTTTGATTAAATAAAATGATGTTTAAAAATAACTTGTAAAATGCCAACATAATTTCGATTACATAAATGGATTCAATTTTTTACGTTAGAAGGAATAAAAATAATTTTTAAATACTTGATTGTATTAAAATATGATATTGAAATCAAATCGCACTTTTCACTCACAAAAAAAGTAGAAATTTCCGAGAAATTATCTTAATTATCTTTTTAGAAACTAAATAGTGTGTTGTAACTATTATATATTATGTATAATGTTATTTCATTCTTTAAATATAACTTAAATTATGAAGCTTTAATGTTTTATAACCCGCTAACAGTAATTACATCATTTAATTAACTAACTTTTTTTAATTGAAATCGATAAATACTGCAACATCCGTTATTTCATGTTTTTTAATAATACACTGAATTTCCAGCCATAATGATTATTGTGTGTAGTTGTATTCAACTACTCTGCTATTTAAGAAGCTTTTTAAAGTAACGTTTTAAAAATGAATATCCATCAAATGGCATTTTATGTAGAGACCAGTTTCGGTACAAATTTCTGTTCCTTCCTTCAGACGTCAGGAGCAACCCCATCATCGGGTCCCAAAGTAATGTTTGTCGAGCCGACCCCGATCAGTCGAACAGGTAAAGCGGCTGGTGATGACCCCTCCATTGCCGTCATTCGGGACATCCTCAAATCCCAGAGACTTCGGACCAGCACTGTAGAGTCGCAGATCAGTGATCCCGATGATGCCAACAAAAGTAAGGTTCTTACTAAGTTACAAGTTTTTCCTGTTGGTACATTTTATTACTTGAAATATGGCTATGGTTTCTATAACGAATTGGGATGGTGACGGGTAACATTTTTGTTGTAATTTTACCAATCGGAAGAGTAAGTATAAAGCTCGGATTTTCATTCTTCAAATGAAATTTTGCAAAACTAATTTCTACGTATTCTTTGTCAAACATTCATAAATTGATTAATTATTGAAAGTTATCAGCGGCTCAAGAATGGGTTATTTTTTATTTTCGATAATAAAGATCAAATTCGACTATAATTAGTATTGTAAAGAAAATATTTCTTTTGTTATATGAAATTTTAGTTTTTAAATTGCAAGAATATTATTGCAATGCCTTTTTTAGTTTTAGTAAATTATAAAAATCTATTTTTTTACATTGACTAGACGTTGAGGCTATATTTTTAAATATCTTGAAACTTCAATGAAATTGTTCATCTAATATTTTTAGTATTTTGCTAAAAATTGGTGGTTGTTTTGTGCGAAGTTTTTTGTGCTATATGTGTGTGAAGCATTCAATCTTATCAAGATGACATACGAGATGATTCGTATGATATATTTACGTCGATCCGAAATAGGGGGAAATGGGCTTAAAGTCGGTGCACGTTTGTGGAAACATTCGAAAATCACCGAATATAAGAGTTTAAATTTAAATAGAATGTATAAAAAATATTTACAATATATTTAAATGTTATAGGATGGTAAACCCATGTAACTTCCACATCAACAATCGTCTATTACGTTCTGTCTTCAGATGTCTTTATCAAATTATCTATATAAACATTAAAAATCATTACCTAAAAGCAACAACATAAAATTGCGTAACAATATGTATATTCAATATGTCTTATGACTAATTCTGAACTTGTAGATATTTTTACACGACTATAATAATAAAAATTCCAATAAAACAAGCAATTGCTTCCAAACTTAACGCACTAATTACAAGTCGATCATAAAACTGTCACTTGTTCCTTAATTGTTCCGTCGTTCTATCCCCCTCACAGCAGCGAAAGACAGTAAGTCCTGCATCCAGTCGTTCGCTGACGCCCCCACCTCACTACTGGACTCCTCTGCGGAGATCGCGGCAAGTGGCGGACCCGCGGGCGGTGGCGGAGGTGGACATGCCAAGAAGAGTCGGAAGGGCTCTATACCGGCTGAAGATAAGCGACGTGGATCTCTGTAAGTAGGATTCAATAATTATAGTTTTTAATGCGATTCCGAATATTATTACGCTACTAATATATACTACTTATGAGTAATATAGTCATTTATCGAGATTAAAATACATTATTTTATTTTGCGATAAATAATGCGTATTAAATGACGTTTATGTATATTATCAATTGACTATAATATTCTACTTATTAGCATTTTAATATGCGTTTTAGAAAAAAATTAATAAAACATCATTAATAAAATCTATTTAAAATGTTAACAGAATAATTTGAACACAAAAACATTAATTGTAAAAAAAATTGAATAACTTATTTTCAGATTTTAGAAATAATTAAATATTAATATACTATCTTGAATGCTATCTTTTTATAAACAAGCGAACGTATTGACTAATTTAAATTTTTAAGAACGTGATGTTTTTAAAAGTAGGTATATACGTTATTTCTTTCACTTATAGTTATTATATACCTGTATTATATAACTTCTTCAACACTATGTTTTCTTTTGTTTCCTATTTTAGAACTTTATTTTTCTATATCAGTATATTCTTACTAATGTTGGGTAATATAAAACGATAGAATTTACTTTTTTTTCATTTATTGTTTTTTATTGAACTAGTTTCAAATATGCTTTTTTCTTTTCGATTTTTATGTCAAATTACAGTCGGAAATTTCGGTATGCAGATTTTTGTTATCAGCTTTGTGTTTCCATTTTATTATCATGATTACAAGATAATTATTCCTATACGAGAGTGCTTTAATAAGTTTGGTTTGTACATACTACATAATATATAGAAACGTAACATCAGAAAACTTAACCATGAATTTCTATAAACTAAAATGGCGCTTTGACATGATATCTATTTTAAGATATTAGCCAAACTATAACTTCAGTGCTCCAGACATAGAAAGAGAAATGGATATAAAAGAAACAGCAATTCAAAGTTATGTACATCTTCGTAGACGGAGTAAGATTAGACATTCTAATAATAAGGCAGAGCAAAATCACTTAACTAATCATAAGAAACACTAACAGTAAACTAGTTTGAATTTGCTAACAGCTATCTGGGCTTCCTGTTTACTTATTTGAAAAACGTTAATATATAGCTTTGAAACTATATGAAATATAGTAAAATTATTATTCCTTATAGCTAAAATATTTGTAGCGAAATCATTAGATGCACCTTCAGTTTTGCATATACAATGCATTCTTTATAATCAGCCTTGAATTTTTCCGTCTAACGGTTGGACGATCGCACACTGAATTTCGATGAGTCGTGTCACTTCTACATATTATGTACATATCTATCATTCCTATGCAGCGCCCTAATATCACTCGGATATTGATTGAGTGGTGTTCGTTCAATCTTAAAATACTAAAATATGTATCTACTAAGAGATGTTTTCGAGTCATTTTGTCTTAAATGTTTCACTGGAAAAGCTAATAGATAAAACAAAATTGTATTATAGAATAAAAGGAAAATAATTGTTTTGCACGCAACTGTAATTGAAGGGGGGAAATATCGCAGAAGGACTATTGAGTGAACAATGAAAAGAGACAGCATGCGATACAATGGGAAATGGGGTTATTTATTGAGAACGGAGAACCAAAGAGGTCAACGGATAGGCACAAAATCTGAAAAATGAATTTTTTTTGTAATTTTATAATACAAAATTTAATGAAATGAATATTTGAAATCTGCTGCCACAAGACCTAAAATCTTTTTCCAATTATTTTTTATATTGTTACCAAATGCAAACCCAGTCGGTGGACTGCATTCAGTTGAACTGGATATATTATGTAACGAAAATTTTGTTTTGGTCTAAATTGTTTAATTGTTTCGGTGTTTTTTTATACATTCTGATACAATTTTAAGTATTACATTCAAAATATAATATTTAATAAATTAAGCTATAGTCAATGGCAAAATGTTGTTTCTAGTGTTTATTAGTATGTTATCAAACCTTTTTTAAAGATTTTGTACGAACTTATTGAAATACCCTCGTATACATATTAATATCATTGCTTATTTTCGTTATGCGGAATTTTTATATTAAACTATATTTAAAATTCCTGAAAATGAGATTATTGTGTTTTTCCATGGTGCCGCTACTATTGATTTCTGTGAAATAATAATTTGGTGCATTCTATGCTTTTAGAAATATATTATTATTATTTATACTTTCCAATCGATGTTTTAATTTACTCCATCCTTATCTGCTTCTTGTTATATAATTATTCCGCTACATTGGATTTATAACTGTACATTTAAATATATATATTATTATTTTGTTTTATTTTATTTATATATTGTATATATTTATGTGTGAGTATTAGGATACTGGCTTCATATATATCTTAAATACAGATCAATATTTTTATATAATTAATTATTATGCTCCAAACGTTATTATATTATTAAACAATAGTCAGATATATTGAGAAACTGTTTGTTTAATACTATTATCATTGATTATATTATCATATATACCTAGTTATTCATTCTAAGTATTACTAATTTTTCGATTTGCACATAAAAAGATAATATTTTATTAACTCTTACTTTTTTTCTGTTTCCAATATGTGAAATGCAAAGCACGTGTGTCAAGTTTGACATTTATTTAATTATTTACGACTTAAATTATTAGTTTATTAATTTCTAGAGCTGTATATTTTATGTTGTAATTATTTCTTAGTCACTTTAGCTTAATGATTAAACTAATTGCAATATTAATGATTTCACTGATTAAGGTGTTGCATTCTTAACCCAATTTATTTGATTCCGATTTACATTCATGATTATTGCAATTATATTACATTGGGACAGTTACTAAATAATCAACATTGAAAAACGGGTCTGTCAATTTTTCATTTCTAAATTTTCACTTTCACGCCACAATTGTGTAAGCAATGCACGTAGCCATCCTATTAGATAATGTGAGTGACTTAGAGATCTAGATTTTAGAAAAAACAATGGACATAACACTGCATATGCTACTCGTAAGTGTCAAGTGTAATACCGCAACTTAGTATCATCCAATCAGAACGCATATGCGTCAAGTGTAATACCGCAACTTAGTATCATCCAATCAGAACGCATATGCGTCAAGTGTAATACCACAACTTAGTATCATCCAATCAGAACGCATTAGTGTCATATGTAGTACCACAACTTAGTATCATCCAATCAGAACGCATTAGTGTCAAATGTAATACCACAACTTAGTATCATCCAATCAGAACGCATTAGTGTCATGTGTAATACCACAACTTAGTATCATCCAATCAGAACGCAATAATAAGAAGTTATAAGAAAGAATATTTTAAATGCGCAAAATGTTCACTTAAAAATATAGTAAAAAGTTGTAACTTTGCCTCTTTTGTCGTGAAAAGGGATTGATATTTATATTATAAAATATATATATTTTTAGAAAGATAACAAAATTATCGTTAGGAAACGAGAATAGTTTCAAGTTAGTTTTTACTCGTAAATTATCTATCGTTCATTACTTAAAATTCACTATTAAAATTTTGAAATGTTATACAAGTTCTGAATTCTGAAATTCCAAAGAGTATTTAGATACAACTTCTATTTTGCTAAATTTAGGTAAGGTTATCCTCCATGGTGAGGAGGAGACAAAATGGAAGGATAGACTGGATTTTATGGTGAGCGACTAACATTATCATGTGATATGATGCAGTAGCTAGAATATGGTAGACTAATAAACGGTTTTGTATATATATAAAAATATTAATTAGAATATTCCTGAAAGTTTTTTAAATAGTTTTTGTCTTTTAATTGTCATCCTAAACACAATTATTATGACCTAGAGATACGAATCTCAGATCTTATTGCAGTAATCATTCGAAATTTATTTTCACAATTAAAGTCTAAAGTCTAAATTTAAATAATGACTGGAGGCTAAAATTTGCAACAAGTTCATGCGACATAAATTGACCACAACCTCCCAACAGATCGGTCTGCTCATTTCTCTCTCTTTCGTTTTCTTACTTTCTTTTCAGCGGCGCTGGAGGTGGGGGTAGGGCTGCCACTCAACTCGTCTCCAAGAACCAGCGTCTCGAGAAGAAATACCTGGTTTTCGGAGAGGAACCCGAGGAGAATGAGGAGACACACTTTAACGGGAGGATCCGAGTTATGTGTCGTTTGGCACTTGAGGGCATGCTCTACATTTCCGAAGTAAGTTGTCTGAGAGATTGAAGGTTGTTGTGCAGACATAGGAATGGATTGTGGGTAGAAGACAAAGCATGTAGGCCGAAATACACGAAAGCTCTTCACTGGAGAATTAAAAGTTCCTTCAATAAAAGTCAGTATTTCGGCGGAAAAAATCACTATACCACATGAGAAAACAAATGATCGGATTTATATTTAATAATAATTAAAATTTTCTCTCTGCAAATTTTAAAATTATCACATATATTTAGTTTTTAGATTTTTTTAGATTACCCTCCAATCAATTACTTCTACATAAAAATATGTTATTTTTCTACAGCGATTTGCAGCATGTTGCCAAAGAAATTTCAGAATAAATGTCGTTCTATTTTGAAACTAGTCTTCAAAAAGTGGATAAATTAGGGCAGTGAATTGCGCGTTCTGCTGAAGTATCAAAGGTCTCCGCGTTATCAGGGGTCCTCGTGGCTCCAGGCGTTCCCCTCCACGACCTTCTCGCAAGTCTGGTAGTCTGCTTGTCTAGCTAACTTTGTAATGTCAGAATAAATTTTAATTATTCCTTAAAGGGATAAATAGCTAATGGTATGTGGGAATAAAACAGTCAAGCCTTCACTTGGCCATCATTTACCAGTCTGCTGTGCACACGGCGTAAGCCCAATTAACTGGCGTTTGTGTGAGGGATTTGCGTGATGATGTGCGTGTTCATGTCAGAGTCGCGCGTAAATTGGCGCAAGCAGCATTTGCATTACTTACATGTATGGTAAAAGTAAAATTAAATACATTGCAAAAATAACTATTATTCCATCTTCTAGCAGTAATTATACTATCAATTGCTGTTATGATTAATTAAAAGTTTTTCATTTTTAGCAGTAATAAATTGGATCATTACAAATTTTTAATTATAAAACTAGCAATTAATGGAAATTGAATTAATAAATTAAAATAGTTTAATTAGTAATTAAATTAACGCATATTAAAAACATTAAAATAGCATTTATTAGATTCCCTGCGTATCCAGCTGTGTATTAATCACAGAGTAATGATTACTCTATGGTATTAATAAAATTATAATTATCATTAATATGTACATAACAACATGAACAAGACAACAGAGCAAGACAAGACGATGAAAATATATTGATCAATAGAATCAGATGTATCATGTGAAATTTATACAACTACAAATTTCAGACACAGCTGTGTTGGTTTGTTAATTGTGTACTTTTAATAATGTTCTAGATGTTCTGCTTTGGCGCTCTTGCGTATTTTATCTACTTTCTTTCTGTGTGAAAATTTGTCCACGCAAAGTCAAACACGTACTGTGAATCGGGCTGTACTTGACCGATACTTCTGCTTAGAACTAACTTTGTAGGAACTATTTTCACCAAGATGCAGCTAAAATCCACCCACATATTCATATATAATTATTTGTCCACTCACAAATTCGCATAGCTAATTATCCCCCCACAAATTCGTGTGATTAATTGCCCACCAATTGTTTTTGCTATTTATGCCCACATAATAATTGTTTGCAATTTATCTACCTACGATAAATATTTTAAACTGGGTAAAATATACAAATTTATAGTTTTTCTACCAAAATATTAATCAACCACCTGACCCTCCTGGCTAGTACGGCATACCTTATGTAGTGTACATAGGTATACATCTTTACCAAATAGAATTGCCTTTGCTTGAAGTCTATGATTGAATATAATTCCATAACTGCCTCCTGCCTTTGCTCCCCTGTCTGTCACTTAGACGTACTATCGAGCAAAGGGCAGTCGGCCAGTGACCCGACCTCAGTCACTTCAGGAGAACTTTGACCTCTGTGCTGACGCCATCATCCAAAAACTCCAATCTTATTGTGAACAATCGTCTCAGTATCACAATACCTGCGTTCTTGGTAAGCTGCTGTAGCCAATCAGAGTACAAACTATTTATTGTGTCAACCAATCAGAACTTTCCACGTCTGAATTAAATGTTCTCTTTTTTTGGGGGAAAATTCGAATAAATTTACTTTTTCATTTTCAGTGTTAGTTCTTTGAAAACTGTTTTACTCGATAATCGACCATTGAATTGTTTTTATTTAATATTGATTTAATCGGGGTTTTTTAATTCAAGTAATATTTTATTAAATAGAAAATATTGCCATCACTCTTTATTTTAGAAGGTATCTTTTTGGAACGCTTAATTTTAATGGCTAGATATTAGTGGAATATTTAAATTCAAAAATAATGTTACCATTTAATTTACCTAATGTAATAAATAGAAACACAAAAATCTCAATCAATTATACATAGTTTTTCATTGAAAGTTGTTTAAGCTGTGTTAATTCAATTGACACGTTTGTTAATGACAGTCAAAAGCCACAAACATTAAAATAATCGGAGGAACTTCAACTTATTTTGTATGTCATGGTAAAATTATTAAACAATATAATTATGCTTCAATGTCAATAATAACTACAAATAACTACAAATAATTCATTTAATATAATTTATTGGCACATTGTTTTTCAGGTATTGATTGTAATGCCTATTTAAGCAAATGAGTAAATAATCTGTTAATAGGGTATAATAAAAATGTCTGCGAAATATTATACGATATTAAACTGTGTGTCACATGCACTTATCAGAATTCCGAGATCACCTCATACAACTCGAGAAGGCAGCAGATAGCGTTCCCAAACTTATCCTAGGCAACATCCTCAAGGGGGTATCAGAGGGACTGACGATTGAGATGCAGGGCATAGACAAGGCTTGTCTGGAGCGGATGGGCCTTTTAGATTCTGATAAGGTGGGATATCGCTGTAGCTGTGAGGACAGCTGTGCTGACAGGATTTTGTTTATGATTATAGAAAATATGAGTCTATTAGTTATTAAATCTTTAATTTTATTGAAAATTTGTTTTAATCTTCAAATCGCTAATTTCATTTTTAATCTGAAATTATTATTATACACTAATATGTGTTTATTCTACTCGGTAATAGCATATATCTTTATAAACAATTAATTTTTTATAATTTTTCATAATATAGAAACGTTTAAACTTGTTCTGTAAGATTCCTTATAGAATTGAAATATTAGGAAAATTTTATTATTTGGATGTACCTCTTAATTCTAAAATATATGTCAATAACTTTCATTGTTTCTAATTTCAACTGATATAATTATTCAATTTATATATTTTAATATAATTTGATATTGCTTCATATTTAATTCTGATTCATTTGTGTATGCTGCATGGTTTAAAATATTTACATATGTTGAAAAGTTTTCAATTATGAGAAAAAAATTGTTGATCAAAAACATGTTAAGTAATAATTTACATTATTCTTTTAAGTACTGTAAGTTTAAACACGTTATATATAAATATATATATATATATATGTGTGTGTGTTAGCCAATAAGAAGAAATAATTAATAAATATAAGAATAAAATAAACCTTTAAATAAATACAATTAAATTGTTTTAATCAGTCAAAGTAATTCCGCTTTATTTAATACACAAAATACGCATTCGAGTAGAGTAAAATTGTATTATTTTAACATTATAAAATGGACTCTTACTCATCGATTTATTGATTGATGAAAATTGTTTAAAAGTATTATATATTATTTATATTATACGCTATATTATAACTATAAAATCTATTTCAAACGAGTACTTATAATATTATAAAAAATTCTTTTAATTCAATAAATATCTTAAAATTATGTAAAATACACTGTTAATAATGCTCTTAAGTGCACTTTTAAGTAGTACATGATATGAATAATGTACAATAATAAAAATTATTTATATTTGAACGTTATAATATTTTTTAATAACATAAAACACTGGTTATAAAACTTACTACTTATCAGTAGTTCGTATTATTTATCCATTTTTTGTTTTATTTTAATAGTCCACTCTGATCTTCTAAATAAGCGTAATATTCCATAGCAATTAATCAATATATACAAGTATATAAAGTAAAACAAATATCTATGCTAAATTTGTATCTAATATTAATCGTAGTTTATTATGTTGATAGAAGCGCTTTCAAGCGCAGCTGCGGCCCACAACTGGCCACCCCAACAAAGCGACTGAGATGGAGGAGCTGTGCAGCGCCGAAGAGGGACGTCACCTAGCCGCTGAGCATTTGAACCAGGAACATCGGGCGGCACTGCGTCAACTGGTGGCGAATGCGGGTCGTGAGTTCTCAGGGCAAATGTCCGCAATCTCAGAGCAGCTGCTTCTTCAATTCGATAATCTGCTCACGGTTGATGAAGTGGAGCGAGGAAGTAAGTGGTAGAAATTCATATATTTTGGAGTGGTTCAGAATTTAAAAGACTTACTAATGTAGAACAAACTGAGAAAATAAGCTATTCTTGTAAAAACATGTCATGAAATTTAGAATTTGTGAAATATAGAATTCAACAAAACATTATGGATATTTGTAATGTTTTACTGATGACCAATTTAAGTGACAATAATAAATTCATAAACTAACTTTTCGTTGCAAAAAAATTTCATAAAATTGAAGAAGAATATATAAACGCTTGCGAATTTTAATAATGTTTTAAATGATTGTGTGTATCAAATCTTTCTCGTTATATGCTTAAACTAAGCCATAAATTATATTACTGATTATAGAGCTAGTAGACCATTTCAGAATTTAATATTTACGGTTTGTATGCCTAGCTATTACCAATTTTGCCAATCCAATTTAAAATCGGCCCCATCCGTGCAGAAACGGAGGTAAGCCGGCACCGCACGCATGAACTCATCCGCCGTCAGCGTCGCGGAGACCCCCTGGAGGAGGACGAGAATCGAACACTCATCGATCGGGGGAAAAACACCTGGCCAGGCCTAGTAATGACGGAGTTCCTCACCTTAGACGTGGCTGCTGGAGCCTCTTCTGGTGGTCGAGGTGTGGTGGATGGCTCACCGGTGCCGTTGGGGAGTAAGAGTCCCGAGACAAGCAAGGTGTCTTTTTCGGAAGCTTCTAGGAGAGGTGAGTACAGATTTATTGAAACAACTGACATATTACTATAAGTAGTAAAATAAATATCTATATTTTTCTGTAATTATTGCAAGAATGTGTTGTAACTTGAAATTAGTTTATTTATAAATATCCATATTTTAAAAATATCATACTACTATGATTAGTCTATATTACGTCATAATTCTTTCGGAAAATACTTTTTTGCATATTTTAAATAATTAAAAAATTAAAGAATTGAAATTTTGGAAATATTTTGTAAAAAATTGTGCGCATTTGAATGTTTATGTATAATATCTTAAGTAAGAAGGTACTCATAAAAATATTAATAATTTACACTACAAACAAAAAGCATTCTATATTTGGATAAACAATCATTCAGTCAGTGAGGAATCCTTCTAAAGTCTTAAATTGCGTAAAGCATGCCTCTATACTACTTATGACTCCATTTATATTATTTCTGGACGTAAAGCAATCCTTAATGTTATATATTATCTGTCAACCAATCTTCATACACATTAAAGGAAGATTCTATTTCTTTGGTATAACAGGAGGCAAGAAAACACCGGAGAGCAGCACAAAGACAGCCCCAACCTCGGCGAAGACGACGGCCTCCAAAACCTCCCTTGGTAAGACACCGGAAGCTGGCGGTAAACTGGATCGTGTCCCTACTGTTATCACGGCCAAGACCACGATGGCTCACAATGCCACCATGGATGCCAGAGACCAAATTGTCGAGGTTAGTGAATCGTTCTCTTAATTATAACCTATCATTTAGTCACTTGATCATTTATAGCTAGCTTATCGCAAAGAATAATTAGTTAAAATGATTAAAAAAGTGTCAATGTGAATATATTTAAGGAAAAGTTGACTCGGTTGTTATAGCCATTGACTGCGAATGTGATGGCCGTGGGTTCGCACCGTGGTTTTGTTCAACTATACTTTCCTCGTCCCTCTCGGGCAGCTGGGCGTCAGTTGAGTAACTGTTTGAAGGGGCTTATTTGATTCGTGAAGCAGGATCTTTCAGAAAACGATTATGACTTTAAAGGCAATAGATCGCCATAGCTGTACTTAAAAGTAGATTATGCTAGATGGTTTTCTCCAATAGTGAACTCCAATGGTAATAAACTGTAAATAATGTCCTCAAAAGTTATAATTCTGTGGGTGACCTAGGAACAAAATAGTCCATTGTATATTACAAGTAATTTCACATTACATATTTGTATTATGTACTTTTAAGTGTTTTTCTTCAATGCTACAAATCTGAAACTATTACGCCGATACTAAAAAAACGTCACTCAACAAAGACATTATGAACAACTATAGACCAGTATCGACCCTACCATTTATTGGCAAAACTATTGAACGTGTTGCAGCTGTGAGACTACATACACACATGTCCCATAATGAACTATACTGTGAATACCAATCTGCATACAGACCATTCCATAGTGTGGAGTCTGCACTCCTTCATGTTTCTGATAACTTACTCAGGAATATGGATCTTGACCGCACTGTTCCTCTCGTACTACTTGACCTCTCGGCTGCCTTCAACATGATCGATCATACTATATTATTTGCTACGCTCAAAAACTGGTTTGATATTGACGGAAATGCTTTGTCATGGATTAAGAACTACCTACATCTGAGATCGTTTAGTCTGCGTATTAACAACAAGCAATCTAAAGTACATTCTCTTGACTATAATGGTGTTCCACAGGGTAGCGTGTTGGGCCTGCTGTTGTTGTTGTTGTTATTAACCTATCACAGTTATCCTTTTCACTAAGGATTTGAACTTGTCCCAGATTTTCTTCGC
>JAYRBW010007630.1:0-13548 GCA_036023295.1 Invenusta paracnida
ATCATTGAACAAAATACGAACTGTGCCTGAGCAACGTGTGGATTTTTCTTATTATTGAAACTGTCCCCGCGTCACAATTATATATATATTCTTGAAGAAGACCAGTAAAGGAAACAGATTTATTGAGTAGTTTTTTGTAATTATATTCAATAAAAAGCGAGTATAAATTTTCAGTCCATCAAATATATTTCATCTTAAGGTAATTGGCTCTTACCCAATTTATAAGAATTGATTGCCATATTAATTATAAACGGTTAGGATCGTTGTATTTAGGGTTACCAATCAGTTTAGTATGTAATTTTTCATTTTTATCCTTGCATTAGTAACATTATCTTTATTAACCGTTCAAAATTATTCAGCTGATCAATATACTTTCAAATTTATTAAATGATTCCAATATTTAATAATCCATTTCCATTCATCCATTTAATTATAGTATCTCTGCGGTATTCATTAAGAACCGCTCAATTCATAATCACATTTTTATTTGGCTCAATATAACAAGCACAACGACTGACATAAAAGAATATTACTGAGATTAAAGGATTATTTAATTTTTGCTTTTAATGCTATTCGCCAGAGATTCAACGCGGCTAAATACCGCTGGACTGAAAAACGAGTCCAGGTGGTGTTGGAAGTGAGTCAGGCGAGTTTGGATCAAGTAGACCCTTCCTCGGGTCGCGTTTTGGCTTCTTACGACTACAAAGACATTGAAGTTCTCAGTATGGTGGGTTTTGTCTCTTTTTCTTTGGATTGTATAATGTGCTTCTATTCTAAATATTGTTCTGCAGAGTTAATGCTGCAATTTTAATTTTACTATACTGCGATCTATATTTCTCATATTGTAATTGGAAATTATGATAATTTTTCTATAAAAACTACTGCTTACAAAGATTTGTATATTAAACAAATCTAATATATCTCTGTCTCATTGTGAGGTTCTGGCAGTTTTATTGTAGGTAGAATTAAACATATGGTAGCCTCTTTGAAGTACGCACGAATTATGCTGTATGTGGCGAAAAGCTAAGTTCAAATATTACATAGTAGTTATATTGTTAGGTTTATGTATTAATATATACGTATTTAATATAGAAAAAATTGATGTTATTACTCTAACTAAAGGAATATTAAAATGCTTACATAATGTAAATTCTATTTTTTATTTAATTGTGTTGCTAAACATTAGGTGAACGATTATCCTGGTGGCCTTATCGTTTCACATGGTGGATTTGGACGTATGGTAAGTTATCATGAATTCTTTTAATTTGTAATAAGTCTACATTATTTATATATTACATATTATGTGTTATACACTACCTACATTCCAAAATGAATAAAAACATTGACATTCACTTATGCTAGACTGTAAGACATCTAGACTTCTAAGATCAAATTTAATTAAAATATAATCGAGAGGAGGGAGTGTTACTTATTACTAATCAATAATAACTTCAATACTTTACATGCTTGTCAACAAATATAATTTTTTTGTGTAAAATTTAAAGATGTTCAAAGATCTTTGAAGATGTTTCAAAGATAAATTCATTACTGTATTTAATTACTATGTGTGAAATTGTTGAGACGTCTTTTATAGGCGAGGCCTAGCCATTGACGACTACTTAATAATTCGAACAATTTCTTATGAATTACATATCCTCAAGCATCCAATAAATAGATCAGCGAAATCAGAAATGGCAAGAACCTTCCAAACAAGAGCCTTCTAAAGAAAAGAAAAACAACTCCTAGAAGTGACGGACTTCCCTGTAGACTGACACCCAGTAACCAGATCTTCAATGGTCTCTAACTACTTTAGCGCTGGTCCGAAGCAGTTTACCTTTCAAACGATTTACAGGCGTCTGACAAATATTGGCATCAAGGGGTGAAAGACCAGCGAGTGTTCCCTATTTGAGTCCAGTAAATATCACAAAAAAACTTGGGTGCTTTGTGTCGCAGGCATATTGGCGGGAGGTATGAGATCGTATCGTCTTCATGGATGAGTTTCGGTTCAGGCAGTAATTGGAGCCCATTTACGAAACACGTGGCACTGACCTTCGTATTACTAATACGTCTGAACTCTACCTTTCACTGAGAACGCGAAATCTGCTTTTTTTAGAGGCTACCACAAATTGATTGATAATATAAAATTGAACAAATTTTCTATTCTTTTCGGTACAAATTGTATATATATATATATTTGTACATTTGTAAAGTTTGGGTTGATAAACATGATAAAATACTATAATTCATTGGATTGAGATTAGTGTATAGTTAATATTTATATTCCTCATTTCTCGTGACTGCTGATATATAAAGTAAATTTATTTGTACAGCATTTTACAGAACTTGACATTTACAGTAAAAAGTGTTTATAACCCAGTAAATGATGAATAATTGTTATTAAACATTAATATTTTCTGACTGTAAAATTGAATACTTTGTACTTTTAAATTAAAACCCATGTTAAATATTTTTATAGAAATGGTTAGTTTTCCTGATTACATATGTTATTATAGACTTAGTTTTTCCGTGTATAAGTACCTGTTAATATTGCACTATGTCTGCCATTATGCAAATGATTCATGTGATCTAGAATCTCTAAAAACTTTTCTACTTATATGTGTATATTATTCTGATTTGTTATCTTGCGATAATCGTTACTCTTTGGGTACTACGTAATGTACATACATTATTCTTAAACACAAAATATAGGCTAATATTAAAATGATAATATTACAATTAGGTCTTGTTTAGCTTTGTGATTCTCAGCGATTCCTTCGGCATTGTTTTGTTATCTTCGTATAGTTGTTAATTATAACATAGTAGTGCAGCGTATACACAATGTCTCTATAGTGTCTCGTTAATGGATGTGTTTCTAATTATCTGATAGATATGTAGATAAACAAACTTATTAAGTAGAACTGTATAAGCAAGTAAATTTTGAGATGGTACAAAGGGTATTCGTCCAGTGCCTTCTTATTATCGAGCTCCTTTTAGAAGTGTACATATTATTGTATAACGTTTTATATATGTATATATAGACATATTGTAAAATAAACTATTAATTTTGCATATTATATTATATCTTTGGTTAATTTGTCTTTATAATTCTTAATAAATTTTAACATGTATACATTAATGCTATACATTAATAACTCATAGTATTGTTTCTTTTACCTGTATTTACATTTTTATGTGTTTTCGTAAATAAAGCATTGCCTCAGGAGACCAAACGGTATCTACGCTTGATTACTTTTTCGATATTTAATTAATAAATCATATCATAATGATGTAAATTTTACCCCGGTGGGGCCACGCTGTATGCAGTTTTAGTATTTCGAAATTTAAATAATAAATTTTGATATGAAGTTGGTTTGCTAATTTTTCTGTTTTCCACTCTAAATGAAAATTTTTTGGTTAAATATGTTTGGAATGTTTTAGTTTTTTATTACGATGGCTACGGTAATCTATTATATTTATTTAATTATACTTAGTATGAGTTATAATATAATGTATTACCTTCTCCAATTTTTACTTGGTCACAAAACATTGGTTGTATTCTGCTGCATGCATTAATATAGTTTATTAATAAAACCAAAATAATTTCATTCATGTTCAATACATAATATATTGTATAGTTCACAGATGCATCTATGACTATAGTAATTGTCCAATGACCTAAACGAACTCAGTAAACCTGCACATTCACAACATACATTTACTGTCCACATTGCAACAAATATTGCGATGCTTTTTCCATTATCGCACCTCGTGCCTGGAAAACTCTGTTCAGTTCTTTACATTCCACTCGAGAATTTTATTTATCTCGACGTAAATTAAAATATTTTTTTCTTTTTAGTAAACATGACTATTTTTGTAAATTTATGAATATACTCATTGCATAGGTGTTTTTCACGTCAGCAAAAAATATTTGGTATATATATTTATAACATTTTGTTCTTTATATTGCATTCATAGTTTTTTACACTTAGATTATACTAGTACAGACTTTGCAAATAACAATGATAATACTAATTGTTCAGTTTAAAACTTTCTATTTATTCAATTGTTTTTTTTAAATTTAAGTTTAAACGTTTCTGAGATATCTAATTTTATCTCTTCTTGGCTTTTGATCTAATTAATTTCTTTAAATATTTGAAGTAATCGATCAAAATTCACAATTTGACATCTTATTCAATTTTATATAAATAATGTGTTAGACCAGACTTTTGTATATTTAGATTTATATTAGTTTTAATATCACATAATCGTGTAAGTTAGATCATGTTATTTATTAATACCTATTAGTTAGTTGAATTGCTATTTGCAATCCAAATTTATAAGAGTTCACTTAACATGGTTGCAAATAACTTTTTGGTACGTTTTTAGTCTAATTCTTATATGTATAGTTTGTTTGTGTGCTAGTGTTAAGCAACTATTCCTTGTCTATTAGTGGATGTTTTTCAGCGTGTATAATCTATAAATATATATTCCAGCACATGTTCATCCTTCAAGATCGTGAACAGTTGATTCGTATTGTCGCTGAAGCTTCCCTTAACAATGTAGCCATCCAGCTCAAGCAGTCTCGTGATCCAGTCTCTTTCGATAGCTTTGTCGAGCACCGAATGGGAAAGTACAGGTTAGTAAATTGGTCAAATTTATATGATTATGAGTTTAAATAAACTGCTTTATTATACTAATTTTATTGTTAAAACTGGAAGCGTGACCAAATTAGTAAAATTAGAACGGAAGGGTTGTTACTACGATGTGTCTATTAATATAAGAAGTACTTTTTTATGAGATGGTCCACTTAATTAATCAAATTCTTAAATTATGTATCAATTTAAAGTGGTTATAGAAACAGACAATATATCATTATTATGATGTATGTATTAATGTATGGATAGTATATATTACTGATACTTAATTCGTGTACCTTTTGATTATGAATGATAATATGGATATTTTTCTATTTTGATTTTATTAGTTATCGTTTGAATTTTGTACAGCATTCTGCTTGTTGCATTACATATTATTATTATACGTAATATTATCATTCACAAAATCATAATACAATATTATCGACTCATTATAATATGCACATAATAATATATTTTTCATATTTATTGATTACTATATTGTTAAACTCAGTATTAACTAATATAACAAATATATTAAAGACAAATTTGTAACAGTTAACCATACGATACCGTGATTAACACTGTTAATCACTTTATATTTGTGTCACTAACTGCTTTTTCAAAAAATTACTTAAATATCAATTTTCTGCATTGCTAGATAATGTATCAAAATGTATTTATTACTAATATAAAGTGCATATTTTTAGTAATAATATATAAATAATGTAATGTATTATTATAGTATGACTGCCTCATAGCCCCACCTGTTTGACGTAACATGAATAATGGATCTAAATATAGCACACATTCTATTAAAAACTGATGCTTTTTCGTAATACGTTTCTGTACTATTTTTATTACCACGTGTTTATACTATATAAGCAACATATCATATTGGTAACCGTACAGACTTAAAGTATTATCTATGTCAACTTAGCTACATCAATTGGAGTTGTTACCTTTTTGTGGTCAGCTCACTGGTATAACTATATTGTACATTTTTATACACGTATCACCACTGCAATTATTTATTGCGGATAATCGATATTCATGAGTGTAGAAAGTAAAAATGCTTGTTCGACTTATTTAATAGCTATTTTGAATTAGGTACAGTAAATTTTGTATATTTCTTATGATATCTGGATTATTTTGTAAAGATTTTATATCATACCATTTATTCATGTATTATTTATAGAAAATTCTGGACATTTTTCAAAGGCAGATATATACTTCTTTGAACAGATTATACAGTACTAGTGTTTCATTGTTTTATATCTTTCAGAAAAATAGTTTCTATCAAAAGTACTATATAAAGCTATCCCATTCAAGAGAATTCACATGAATACCTATTTATTTTAAACCTTTGAGATTTTTATAATAAAGTTAAGAATTAAGGAACACGTTATTAAGTTACAAATACATTGTTTTTATGGGCATTTTTAACATTTAATATGATGTTGGTCAATATTATTATTTCAGTTTATTTATATAATATAATGTTATTGTTTTGGTCTACATAATATATATCTAGATATGATTTTCGCTTTGACACTTTTGAAACTTTCTATAGCAGAATAATGATTTGCTGCCTAACAATTCTTCCTTTTCATCAGCGGAGATGAACATCTAACATCGCATGCTGAGTTTATTGTCCAGAAGTTGGTCGTAGAACGCCACGGTGATGCCCCAGTTCGCAGAATCCTCTGCCTTACTGACACCTGTCTTGTTGAGAGAGATCCCGACACTTATCATCTCGTGACTGGCAAGCCGCTCTGCGATGTACGTTTCACCTAGTTTACCTCTTTGAACCGAGCTTTTAGGCTATTTTATATCCTAGATAATCATTTAGGTAATTTATATGAAATAGTTTATTAAAGTTGTTTTATTAAGTTTTTACCGAAGATGAAGCTTTTATCAGTTTCATTGATAAAACCAGATTCCGGACCCACAGTATACATGACTATTCAAGATACTATAATTTTAGTTTAGTATGTATTAAATTCCTCTATATGAATCATTCTATTCGTCCATTAAGGATCGAAATCTAGTAGTTTTATTAAGTTGATTAAGTGATTATAACTGTTTAGATATTTCTTTAAGCTGTTTTCTATGGTTTAATTATACGTTGTTTTTCGAAAGTACTGAACAGAGTAAAGCCGATTTAAACTTACTATAAAATGAGATTTATAACACGGATCATCTCATCTCATTGTTTGTTGTATTTTTTGTTGTTGGAAACAGTAGTATATTCTTTTATAATTAACACGTTTTCGCCAATAACACTTACATTTTGCTTAAATATGCCGATTGTATTAATATTCTGTCTACTATATTCCAATGTTTTTAGGTATGCATAGCCAAGTTTAAATATTGATTTGCACTGTATTCTGTTTTGAATTCATATTCTATATTTTTTAGTATGCTCGTATAATACATTAATATATCGATGTATTTTGTTACATGAGTTCCACAATTTTTTATTTTAGAATATTCTATTATTGACACAAATTTGCATTGGTCGATTTTGGGATGTATACGAGTATTATTATGGCAGTTGAACTAATGGTTTTACCTCAACTTTCGGTATTTTTATATAGTAAAGAAAAAATAAACTAATACAATATACTATGACGTTTTAGAATATGAAATAATATTTTATTGTGCTAGTTATTTTAATCAATGTCAGTTATTAATAGAAATTGGCATATCTATCAGAATTATTTTGCTTTTCTATTATTACACCCATTAATATCAGATGAAAATGTTCAGAGTTACCCAATTTTTACAATCATCATTTTTAGTTCATATCTCCCTATTCATAGTGAATGTGATGACTTTTGTTCTATAGGAGTATATTAATAGTATAATATATATTTTACGAATACTATTATTGTGTTATATATTTGATATATTGAATTATTATTTTGAGTGATAGTATTGTGGCATAGTATTAGTGGTGTGTTGTGTTAATTACTATTTCACTCGATTATGCAGGTGTTCGCAATTATCAGAGACAAAGATGAACCCCAGAAAATGGTCGTTGAATATGTTCGCGGTGCAACTAGGACCTACTTTTCCACTGAGAGGTACTTTTTGACCCTTCTATAATTATGATGTTAAATATTCAGTGTTCAGAATCTTGAATGTCCCCTAATAACTAATAGTTAATTTGCTTCCTAATTTTTCACTAGCAAAATGAAGATGAACACGTTAACAAAACTCTAGAAATCCTTTCACTATAAATAAAAACAACATGTTAGGAAAATATGATCAGTATAATTATCATAATAATATAAATACCATTTCAGTATACCAAAGACACTGAACGAAAATATGACCTGTTGGTAATTCTTGCATCTATAAAGTCGACATATTCTATTGTTTTAATTACACAATAGTTGCCATATATATAATATTTAGAAGTATTTTTTGAACAAATCTGATTAAAGGTATAATCTATTCGAAACATTTCGTTACTTTCTGCATGTTTATTAAAAAAAAGTAAGTTTTATTTATTTTTATTGTACTGATAAGCATATTTCTAAGTTTAATAAAATGATATTAAAAACTTCTTCGGATATTGCAAGAACTCGCTATACAAACCATCACTCGTTCAGGTTCCCCAAGCTATTCAGATATAATGTACTAGTTTCAAATTATATTATTTGCTAACCACAGTTTAAATTCACAATATCAGTATGGAACAAAGATCGAACTTGCAATCAGGCGTTTGGCAAAACGCAAAAATGGGTCTAACATAGTTTAACTGTTATTTTGTACGAGTATAACCAAAATGATAACATCAAAAGTTCTTTGCTGTGTAAATTATGTATATAACCCAAATGAAAAAAATCAACGAATAAGGGTTTAAACACTAATATATTTAAGCTATGTTGTTTAAATAGATGAATTAATATTTTCTAGCACTGTTAAGTGAATTAACACTTTAGTTGTCTTTTAATTTCCACAGAGTTTTACGTGATATAATCCCGTTTAAATGCTAAGTCACTAACATATCTTGTCACCAATTATCTTGCTCACTCTACATATCTCTAACATTCCATTTTTAGGGACGCGCTCATAGCTTCGGTGCTCGATGGTGTCCGTTCCTCTGGTAATCGGGATGTCTGCGTGAAGATGCGGCCGACAGAACGTGGATTCCGGTTTGGTCCGTTTACCGTCCCTGTTAGTGAAGAGGTAGAATCGCAGCATATGAAATTCCTTCAGCAAGTTCCAAGTTAGTTTACAAAAACTTAACACAATATGCACCTTTGACTTTATGACGTTTGTTTGTATGCTTTGTAATCGTTTTTAATTTTCTTTTCTTTTTATCCAGTTGGTATGTCTTTCAATGAAGTGGTCATTCGATTTAACGCCAATATTTCATACAGTGGCCTCCTGCATGCCATCACCCAAGAGGTATAATACTTAATTTGTTGATTTCTGTTTGTCACATTGTCACATGTGTTACATTGTCAACAAACTTGTCTTACTATACTTAACGTTCATTTGGTCTATTCAATTCCAGTAGCATACATAATATAAACCCATCTATTTTCCCCTTATACAGGGTTTATTCTCGGAGAACAAAGAGAAACTGATCAAGGCGTCTCTTCACGCTCTAATTACTCGCGAAGGTGACCAAACTGAGATTAATAATGCCGATCTGGAGGCTCAGTTCCATGCTCTGCGAAGACTCATCGCGTCAAAAGCAGGATTTCAGGGTTTCACCACATTGCATGGGTGTGTTCTGCACTTTTAAATCTTAATATTACACATTTTCGAAGCATTGCTGGGATTACTCTTGATAATTATGTTAAGATGGTGGAAAACATTTAATCTGATTGAAAAACTGTTCTCATACTCACCTTAGAAAAAGTAATTTTTAAGTAATATTGAAAAGCCTTGAATAAGTCAGGTAAAATTATTAAAATGCCTTGAAATGAGCATGATTTCCCTCCTGGTGTGTCATTTTTGTTTTTCGTTAAACATGAACAAACATCGTCTGTTTCGATCGCAAGAATTACTGTTTTTGTGTTAATAAGACAGAAATAAATCATATTATTCTCTAATTTTTATTTTTATTTATTTGTATTGATCTCACCATTATCAGTATAGATAACGTTTTTAAAGTTGAATAAAATAATATATTTATCTTATAATATCTATATCTATAATATCTACATAGATGCCTTAAATTTTTTAATATCTTGAAATTCAACTAAAACTATTGAGCATAACATATGCACTTAAAACGTTACTAATATTTTAAAATCACTTATATTCTACTTGACCAAAAGCGGTTTCAATGTCCGTACAAGTTTCTCATAAAACCACAGAGTTACATATATCGGCCTCCACCTGTATTTCAGCATGCGAGAAACTCTTGGTCGGAAAGTGGTGAACTCCATCCGGCGAAACGATGATGGGGTCACCCACGCGGCTATTGACACGATCAATGCGCTGATGCAGCCCATGCACGACAATGGCGATCTGCGTCAAGAGCAACTCAATAAGGCCAGCATCATGTCCAACAAGAAGTTCCTGGAGAACCTCCTCGATATATTTGCCTTGCATGTGGTGAGTTGGGCTACCCTGGATAGCTACTCAGAGTTATAAAATAAAGTTAGAAGCACAATTCTCGTTTTACTAATGCAAAATACATTTATTTATTTATTAGATTTTGTCCTAATTTTGTAAATAATTTAATTATGCACATAAGCTTAGTGAGTGCTTATCGACATATTTTGTACGCTTTGTTTACTATTACATAAGTGTATATTTCGTTTGTTTCGTATAATATTGTAAATTTGGCTCTGTCTAAGAAGAACACAGCCCTGATGTTGAGCGGCATTTATAGCAGTTATTACTATTTTATTCTATAATTGCTTAGTGTTAACATTATATAAAACATACTGGATTTCTCTTTCAGTGACTGTTTATCAATATTTGTACAATTATACAATTATATTTAAGTATTGTCTTAATTTAACTTAAACCTGGTTTTCAAGTGCATCCAATTTTGTGCAGAAATATAAGTAAACTATTATTAAGCGGGTCATTATGTTTAAAAGCGATTTAATAGAAATTCTTGATATGGTGCTGTTTATTTTATGTGAATTTTTAATTTTTTTACTATCTTAACTATGTTTTACATTGTTATTTTAATTAAATATCGCTATTTCATCCCATGTGTCACATCATATTTATTTTGGTGAAAAGTCACTGATCTTGTCTAATAAATGTTTTAATATAATACTATCTCAAAATTAGCTTAACTGGTAATATAAAATGGTCATATTTTCTGTTCCTGTCAGCACTAAAAATACATTATATTAAACTTCATTTATCCTTACCTTCCCCTCACATCATTTTATCCCTTCTTTTCCAGCTAAGGGGCACTGCTCTGATAATAAGCGCAATGCTGGACTTCCTCACCTTCACAATCTGTCCGCCCTACTGTGAGACATCCGATGGCGCCTACTTCGATACTCTTTTAGAGTTGGTTTCTGATCGGGGCCGGAGTCTTTTCCCACTATTTTATGTAAGTGAAAATAATAGTCAAGTGTATTTGTTATTACCGAATTCATCTATATCATAATGTGTAGTCGTGGATCTAGGATTTCTGTGAGGGGAGGCGGGTGCATTTCTAGTTAGAAGAGTCTCTATTTATTTATGCAAAATTTTATATTTATAAGCATCTGTGTTAAATTTTTGTTTGTCTACTTTTAAAATCATTATTTCATTGTATTTCAAAATTAAGAATCTTGAACTGTATATCTTGTAATTTTACGATGACAAGTAATGTCCAAATGCAAAGTCTCTGATGTGCTACTTTAAAAGTGTTTTAGAATTTCTCTCTACATATTTTGATCTATGTTGTCTTTTTGCAAACAGTAAAGATGAAATTCTAGTAACATAGTATGTGTTTTTACTATGCTTGTTGTATTGTGATACTCTTTACTTACTTGTAGAAATTACTTTACTTACTTGAGGCGCATTTCGATGACTTACTATTGGTAACATTGTGAAACTGGCCACAGCAGATATTTTCTATACCTACTTTGTAATTGAGTGGCCTTGTATATAAGTATTGTACCCTCCTATTATCAGCATCCTAGTATGGCTATTGTGAAATGGGCTGTAATGGTGATGCGTTCCCTTATTGAGGAAGGGGATGCAGGAATTGGTTTCTGCTGCTTTAGTTCGTTGGTTCCAGTTCTGCTTGGGAGATACAAAGTTTGTATTTGTCGACAATTATTTCTATTGAAACCAAAATAAATGTTAACAAAAAGTATAATACTTTTATTATTACTTTAATTAATAAGGTAGGAAATGTACGAAATCCAAAAATGGGGATAATAATATGTATAAAGTCGATATACTAATTGATTTAATAAACTCGTAATTTAATTGCCATTAATGGGGAAATTCAAACACCGTATTAACTTAAGAAGTTACTCTAATCGCACTGTATATTATTAAAGCAAGACGCCATAAAACAGCCTGTTTTATCTATGTAGTGTATAAAATATAACATATATTTTTCAAGAGAAACCTTTAATTAATTATATTGATGTAAAACAAATTGTTTTAGAATTACCAGTTTCTTTGTATTTGGTGACATGATAATATTTTTCCATACGACTAGCGTTGAACTTACTCTATTCCAACATGTTAAATGGTTGTAAATCATCAGCTTCTTCTATATGTATTCAAATATTAATAGTATTGAAATGTAGAATAATCTTTCGTTTATTTTGTTATTGTGATTAAACTAATGGCTGCCGCATAGAGAAATAAACAGTTCTTATGCTATTATATTTTACTGTTTTTAGATATTTTTCTTTCATAAATCTAGATTGATGTTACAAAAAATTAAATATGCTTTACTTAATATTAATTAACCAGTCGTATTAACCAGTTTGAAGTATTAAGTGATAACATGCTTTTTTACTATAGAAACCTTTGCTAATGCAATATTATTAATAATCCTTTATATCCTAGTTTTGTATGTGATAGTCCTTTTGTGTATGCTTATATATGTATAAAGTTAAAGCGTACGTAGCAGTGTAATGAATATCCCCCATAAAAATGATATATTGCTATTATTTGACAGCAGAGGGCTATTTATGTAAGACAAAGTATATCATAATAATCATGTGTTTTCCCTACGCAAATAATTATTAAAATATAATGAATTTTATTATGCGTACATTTGATTCTTGTGTTAAAATGTTGTTTCAATTAGATTTGTTTGTATTTTCCGTTTAATTTCAAATACAATTTGTCTTGTACTTGTTAAGATTCTTCTTGTTTTAAATTACTATTTTTAAATTTCTTCGTGCTTTAATCTTTTGCTTTAAATTTTGTCGTTCTGTCCTGTTATGGAATAATATTTTCTATTCTAACAGGCAACTGAGCAGACGTTTGGTATCGTTATGGGTTACAGACAGAACAACTTCAATGTGTCTTCTGCAAAGGATTTTTGTACGTTATTGTTTTTAAAGTATATTTAATTATGACGTTTTAATACGTTTTTGTTCCTATTTGGCATCATTATTGAAAAAAATTATGGATTCGATTTTTTTATGTACATTGATTTGGTTATATTATTTTACATATAGTATATGCGTTTTAAATTTTTATGATGAAGTATTATTGTATAAAAATCTTAACAAAAATGAGCATATTAAAAGTATATTACATCGCTTAGTTCAACATTTAAACGCTGCTTTTATATTGAATCATCTATGCATAAAACAGCCGACGACTACTTATGCAATTTGAACATAATTATTATGAAGATTTCCATTAAAAACGTGTCATGTTTGCCAACTTTTAACAAATCGTACTATCACATTATTTCTCGATACTTTTTCAGCCGCCGAGACTCGTGAACTATCTTGAA
>JAYRBW010007641.1:0-13548 GCA_036023295.1 Invenusta paracnida
ATATTATAGACTAATAGAAGCAAAATTTTTGCTAAATAGGCTGTCCAGTTCGTTCAAATTTGTGGACAAAATATTCGCCAGATATCGAATTTCATATCACCTAATTTGGTCGAAAAAGACATCTCTTTTTTACCAATAATTCGAATTACCCACCTGATTTGGTCGAAGAAGACCTGTTTTTTACCAATATGTCACTTTACGACGCACTCTCTACTACTTACATATACATATATATATATATATTATTTTTCTCCCTCTTTAGCCCGTATGGAAGCTTTTAGTTGACATGGTGAGTCTTTTGATATTGGCAAAATATATATTTTTGATTGTACAAATTATATTGTATTTATTACTTTTTATTAATTATTCAGGAGCCAAAACGCCTCGTTTCACTCATAGATTTCACCTATATGTAAGTTCTCATGCCAGTTTGAAACTCATTCTCAGTTCTTATCTGATTGAAACTCGAAATCATAAATAATCTGTTTCATTTATTTTTTAACATCTGTTTTCAAAAAATTAAATCTAATTTAGAGAGAGTTAAAGCTATTGTTTTTATTATAATTTTTAAAGAGTAAATTAAGTTATAATTTATATTTTATATGCATTATTTTTATGGGTAACAGGGATGGTGCCTTTCTATGTCGTCTACCATCAATTTCACTTCCCAGCTAATCATAATCAATTGCGGCCTTCAGCAAATGACAGGACAGGATAAAAGGGAAGAGAAGCGCGCGGCAATTTGTGTATATAAGTGACGGAAGATTCAAATTTAAATTGTGAGAATTTCCTATATGTAGGTACCTAAACAACGTTTATAAAGGTACTAGTATTTAAAATGAATGTATATTTATCGAAATATTTTGAGAACAACCTTAATTAATATGTTTAAATTATTTTAAGACAAATCATATAGTCACATGGCAATTATACATAGCTTATTTTAGTGGTAATTTCACATGCTCTCTATGTGTTTAATCCATAGATAATTATTATGATGAAAAAATAGACTACAATGCATAGTTAGTCAAACATGAGATACATAGGTTATATGTATATATTAATTTAGTAGTATAAAAATAGAGTGTTTAAAATTGCAAGGAAATTTTTATCAATTTAAGTAGCTTCGAGCAGCATTTTTGCAAACATTTAGAAGTTTAAGGAATTTTAAAGAATTATTAACCAAACTTTTAGTAAACAATTTAGTTTTAACCAGCTTGATGCAAATTTCTGGGCAAGTTTTAGTAATAATATAGTAGTTCAGAGACATTGTATGGAATTTTTAGGAATCATTTAACAAAAATTTAGAACTTTAGAGAACATTTTGAGAATTTTAAGGATTTATTTAGCAAATTTTTTGTAAACAAATAGGAGTTTAGTACACTTTTAGTAATATTTTATGAGTTTATGGGACTTTTAGCAAACTTTTTGGTAATTATTCAGAAGTGTAAGGGAACTTTAAGAAATTTTTTAACAATTAAACTCTAAAACCCTTTGACATCCAAACTATTACTTCAACATTTTTATATTATAAACTAATTATTATTACCTAAAGTCTAAACATTCTAAAGACCTAAACTCCAAACTTCGGAACCTCAAACCCCTAAATAGTTGCGAAATATTTATTTGCTAAATGCTTCTTCAACTTCTAAATGGCTTAACGTGTAGCCGAGTTTTGCTTTTAGAAATTAGATTATGACTCATGTTAGTGTTTATATTTTCCCCTCATAGTAATATACACTATATATACACTTCGAAATATTTTAGATGATTTGGGTTTAACATTAAAATAATATTATAAAAGTATTAATTAAGGCTGTTTTTCTTTAAATGCGATTTTATTTTAAAATTTTTATATTTTTGTATGCAGCATTGGACGTAAATAACATATTTGGAATTTTTGCGTAATTTTATATTTGAATTTTGCGTCACTTACATTCTCAAAGAATTGTGCTCGTCCCTATTTTACTTTTCCTGCACTGTCCTTATCTTGACCGTACTCGATTATAATAGGCTGGAAAGCGGGATTGAGGATGGACAAGAAGTGCACCTTCCTTACACTATTATGTTATGTCCTTATTTACATTTATTCTAATACATATACTATATATGAAATTACTCTGAATACAATTTGCAAACTTCGAGCAAAATTATACAAAAAATGTAGGCAGTTATTGAAAATAAAAAAATAATTATGACAGCATTAGTAATTAAATATGTATTGGTAATTACATTTTTGAAAACAAATTCTGTGGAGTTAATTTATTGGTAATATTGTATAAAAAATTGATGAATACTGCAAATATATATATATTTTTTTAAGAAGCTATTATATAAAATAAATAGTAGACTTTGTTGGCAATAAGTATATTTTTTAGACAAATTCATCCTGTATAAATTTAATTTTTAGAGTCAAAATTTTACTTTTGATACCAACTAACTAAATTTTGCAAATTTTCTCACAATAATTTCTGTGAAGTGAAAAAAATAAATGTAAGGTGGCATAATTTTACAGTTTTTTATAATTTGAAACATAATATATTTGTAGAATTAGAAATTGGATATTATATACTCGCACAAAATATGTATGTTTTATTTTTATTTGATATTGATGTTATATTGTTAATTTAGGTAATACATTTTATTTTATATTAGTCTGAAAAGTTAATAGCCTATAATCTGAAGAGAGCAGATGTTCTGGAAAATATTTGGGCACTAGTTGCATTGTATATATATTCTGTCAGTCATATAACAGTTCAATCTTAAACGAAAATTTAATGTTTTCTATTTCAATTTCGTTTGATACCGCTATGTTTCTCCCTGTGTGGGAAGACATATTTGTATCAATAATATCTGTAGGATATACTTATAGTATTAACTTTTTTGGTATCCTACCCTGTTTTGTATAAATAGGCAAGTTACTGAGGCTTAGAAAGATAACATTCTTAAGTGTAAAATATTACATTTAAAAAAAATTGAGCTAGTATAGTGTGTGGATATCTTTTGTTGATCATTGCTCTATAAATAATTTACATATATCGGTAAAACTAATACTTAAAGTAACCGTTACGTCATATAAGTTATTCTATTCTATTCTATTCTATTTTATTCTTTTAATATAATTCAATAGTGAAGACTTTTTAACTCGTGAAGAAGCAATCGCAATATTGGAAAGAAACCGACCTTACAAACAGGAAAGAAGTGAGAAAATTTTAGCGTTTTTGAATAAAGATAATATTTAAAAAATATTTCACAGGAAACTTTCCATATAACTTAAATTTAAAAATTGATTTATGTATACAGATTTAATTAGAATAATTTTCATACAATCTTTTTTATTTAGTATATTCAAATTTATGGGTACTTTCTCAAATGGCTACATAATATATACAGTTATACTAAGTTCAAGCGTGGCATATGATTTTTATTAAACGAAACAGAAATCATATCTGATATCTATTTATTTCATAAAAATCATATACCAAATTGAACTTAGTGTAACAATATTATCCATTTCAATAATAATATAATTAATTAAGTAAGGAATCAGTTAGGAATTTATTTCATATAATATTTAATCAGCAATTTATAAAAATAATTATGCTTTGAATAATATACAAACAATATTTGAATAAATCAATAAAAATCTATCAAACTCCGTAGATATACTACTTTTTCCTTATATCTACTGAGAGTTGCATACAAAATCTGTGGCAAAATGAATACTATATTTTTACATAATATATACTCGTAGTAAAAAATATTTAATGATTAGAACCGAGATATATTATAATTTTAAGAATATATAAAATTAAAGAATTAAACTGTTTTTTTGCTTGGCATTCAAGTTACTTACTTGTGACCTTGCTTGAAATACCTAGAAAGAGGTACTACTTTTTTGATTTTTTCTATATTTGTGTTTGTATTTATACGTTAGAATAAATATCTATAATATATACCTCAACTTCAGCTGATGAGATGGTGCAAAGAGGTTTCCCAGCTTATACAACCTCTGCAGGATGGTTGGGTTACTCGGATGAACGAATTCAGAAGGTAATGTAATAATATATGTCTTTATATTTTTCTTAAAAATCTCTAATAAACTTACTTGCGCCAACCTAACTAGGATAGATCAAATATATGGAATTATCTCTGTGTTTATTGCATAAATGGGAATTAATAAAACCTAGTCTTCAGTAATATATATATATACTTAACTTCTTTTCATATAGAGAAATTAATTTCTTCGTATTAAATGGTATCTTTAATTGATTATTTTTTTTTAATTAATGATTGTTCGTTTTAAAATATAAAAGATTAATACTTTAGTGAGATTACTTAATCATATTATCGAAAAATCGAAATTGTAAAAAAAGAATTGTAAACATAATGCTCAAAGACATAGAACATTCTAGAGTTGTGCGACTCTGAAAATAATGTCATGTTTTGTAATACTGGAATTTCAATGTTTACCAATTATGATTATATGTTCTTGACCTCATGTAGGTAATTTTTCGAAAATTTCAAAATTATTTTTTAATGGAAATTTGGAAATAGATGTTTTGAAATACATATTAGAGTATATTATTTTTGTATACTACAGTTATCAATGAGATTTTTGTGTTCAATTTTTTTTATTAACTTTTTTCATTTAGGTCGTTTAAGAATTTAAATAGCTTTTACTAAAACATATATACATGTATGAATATAGAAGCTAAGGCTTTTATATTAATAAATTAATTTAAAGTAAAATTAAACAATATTTCAATTTATTTAATTTTTTATGTAAATAATTGTAAATGAATCATTATACGCGACATTCATTTGTATCTTTCTAGATTTCATGCAAGGACTACTTTAAGGACAAATTATAAATATTTGTAAACTATATTTTAATTACTAAAGCTTAAATTGTCCATGCATAAATGTATGAAAATAAAAAGAGAGAAACAAACATAGATATTATGCGTGTAACTATTATATTTAATCTTACACAGTTATTTTTGTTTTTGTTGTAACTTTAATTTCCTAGTCACTGTTGACGCATGATTGTGGTCTACTTAGGTATACTGAAAGCTTGTTTGCTTTTAAATAATATTATTTTTTGTTAAATTGATTGTGGCTTATTATTTCTATTTTTAAACGTTATAGTTTGAATATAGAATTAAAAATATCAAAATATACATATTTTATAAATTGCACTTAGTAGGCATGTTTATATAAATGTTTTAAAAATATAAACTTTTCTTGTAAAATATCAAATATAATTGTTTAACAGTAGTCATTTTCACTTAATGATAACAATTCACTTGAAAAGATACATCTTCTGCAAAAGTATACAAAAATAATCAAAACAATTTCTTGGTGAATTCAATTAAGAGACTTCTGAAATGGAAAAATCCCGAAAAATATTATGTTTCACCATAATATGTAATAACTGGGCTTTACTTGTTAGTAACACATTAAAATCTATCTTTAAACATGCCAAACACATATTTATTTTTGTGTAAGTTATTATACTGTGCCATCAAATTGAAGTCAAACTATGATACGTTTGTATCTCTCCTGTTATTTTTGTACGTTTAAGTATATACATATATGTATATGGATATTTTCAGCTTTAGTAATAGTAATTAAAGTTAGCTTAGACATAGTTTTATAAAACGTATATGGATACAATGGAATGTTGCATATCGGTAATATTTATAATGCTATTCATTATTTAAACTTACTTGTGAAATACTTTCTTTAATTAAAAAAATATGCAGCTTCAATAGAATATACTAATTATTGATTTTTTGGTAAATGTTTTTTCCCCGCTTGAACGACTGAATACAATACAAAACAAAAAGAAATGCTATAAAAGAAAAAACACATTGAAAAATTGGATTTGATTGTTAAATTCATATATAGGTACATAATTGATACACCAAAATATATTACTCAATAAATATACATCTTATAATATAAATATATAATATAATATAATATATATATATCAATTGTATCTAAATAAATTTCAAAACAATTTTTCCGTATTTATGTCAAAATTATTAAATGTTTACAAAAAACTCTACTTAATATGACATACAAGTATAAATTAGTTAACTTTGGAATTTAGTACAAATACAGTGTCGGTTAATTAATCCGACCACCTAATAAAAATACAAAATATGATAACATGTCTTTATTTTAGTTATTAATTTTTATCGGTCAAATTAATGTGCCTTAATTAAGGATGTCTGCACTAAGTGAGAAAGCAACCAATGGAAGTCATTTAGACGTCTAAAAGTTATCGAATTCCTTCTCCAATGCTCTCTAATATGCCAAAATGTTGAATTAATTTGATCGATACTGTATGACAAAACTTAAAGTTTATTTTCAGGATTATGCAGCTATTGTGACATATTTATTTATTGTTTATAATTCTGATGTTTTGTCTTGTTTTTAATATATAATTTTGATTTTGATTTTGAGATACTATTATGATCGTATATAGCTGATTAATTATTAATAAAGCTATATTTTTTGTCTATTTGTTGTAGCAGTCAGTGTTATAAGTACATTTAATAAAGTAATACAAAAAGTTATAATACTGTTGCCGGGTATTATACCTTGAAAATTATAGTGCATAACTTCTACTAAATATATATTTCGTAACTGCATATGCCTATTATAAGTATATTACTTTATAATAAATAATAATTTTACTTTAAATTTTTACGCAATTAAGAATTAATGTCTATGCACACTGAACGCAGCGTGGCGCGGCGCAGCGCGTTAAAAAAAGTAAAAAAACATTCAATCTTATGGGGCAATTCACATCGAAAGCAGCGCGGCGAGGCGCGTCGAGAATCAATGATGAAAATTCTCAACTTTACGCACATCAAAAATCAATATTAACCATGGCTCACTGACTCAGTATACTGTCCTTCCTTTTTTCTGTTTATATGTAGATTTTCTGCAGAGTGTATCGATTTTTGCTGCACTGTTACGCGTTCGGTGTAGATTGAATTTTTGACGCGCCACGCTGCGTTCAGTGTGCATAGACATAAGTGTATGCAAATGACGAATTTTTAAAATTAGATTATATCTTTTAATAGAAATATATCTTTTTTTTATTAATAAATTTATTTTAATAATAACTAATACACTAATACACTAATATAATACATTTTAATAACTATAGCAATTAATTAATTAAATAAATATATAAATTGTTAATATATTATTATTAAAATTAATTAATTAATAAGATCTTATAAATAATTGTAAATATATTACATATTATAAAGTTTAATTATGTTTTATCTTTTCAGCTTTGTCGAGCGGCTATGGACAAGGGTTTTCAACGCTTTAAAATGAAAGTTGGAGTTAATTTGGAAGATGATCGGCGAAGAATGCAGCTTCTTAGAGAAGTAGTTGGCTATGATATCCCACTTGTACGTTGAAATGAATTAGCAAAACTCTTTATTTTATCTGAATTATATCTTGATATATTTTACTGCTTGATTAAATTGATATGTTTTTATTATTTATAGTAGCACATCATTTGAAAAATTTTCCTTTTATAAATTATATATATATGTATGTATATATACATGAATTTAATTGAAAGTATAATTCGTTTATGCTTTTATTTTAATATATAAAATGGCATTAGTCGTTTGTATAGCCTTAGAGTTTTCTATTATAACAATATTATGATGTTTAGTAATACAGTTTTATTATATTTTATGTGTTTTATTTATTTTATGTGTCAAATAATTACAAATACAATTATTTATTATAACATATGTAGAATAGTTATTTTTAAGGTTATGCAATGTATTAATACGACGTTTACTTGTAAACATAACTTTTTGAAATGGTTAATTTCATAAATAATACCATTTAATGTTTTAAGTTGCATGTGTGGGAAAAAATACCATAAACATATTACTCGTCATTTTAAAAATGTGTACAACTATAGATATTTATTTTAATATACTAACATAATCTTCCTATAACTTATATTAAATAACTAAATTGGTCTTATTTGTTGATTAATTTCTATGAGTGCAAAATACAGTAATCATGTATGAAACACAGCTGTCTTTCACTGCATAAACATAGACTGGTTATATGTTTTCAATGGCGTAATATTTTAAAGAAATTAAATTTAAGTCAAAAATCAATATAGATATAAATATATAAACTATGTTTTTTTTACAGTCGTGATTATTCATTTTAAGATATAACTTTTGCTTGATTTAATATTTAAAAAATAATTCTTTCATTCATTAATATTACATTTACCCTTTAAAATTATCCATCTTAGCCTTACACAATTAATGGATTATACATATGTATGTACTATTGCGAAATAGTTGTTTAACAATAAATAATTATTCTTATTATAAAATCTTTTATTTCGATTCTTATTTTATGTATTGGAGATTACTTTTAATTATATTCAAATTACACAAATTGAATTTATAAGATTTTATGCACGTTAATATTGTTTTATAATAAAATGATTTTTGATATGTAATATGGTTACTGTTTGTATTGTAATTGTTTAAATTGTTTAGGATCGTAAATAAATAATATGTTTAAGAGAAATAATTTAGATTGCCTCTCTATGTTAATACTGATTAATTTATTTGGTGTGAACGCGTACTCACACAGATGACGGACGCGAATCAGCGGTGGACTGTCAAAGAGTCAATCGAGTGGATGCAGGCGATGGCTGACCTTCGGCCCTACTGGATTGAGGAACCAACCAGCTGTGACGATATCTTGGGCCACGCTGAGATTAGTCGTGCTTTGGAGCCCTTGGGGATTCGGGTGGCCACTGGAGAGATGTGCCAAAACCGAGTCATGTTCAAGCAGTTCCTCAAGGCTGGGGCTATGCAGGTCTGCCAGATTGATAGCTGCCGAGTTGGAGGGGTCAATGAGGTTCTCGCCATCATTCTAATGGCAGCCAAAGCTGGAGGTATTCCATGAATATATGAATAGAATTGAAATGACAATACTGAGTCATGGATTCTAGCACATTAGTAGATAAAAAATGCAGTAGATGAAATGAGGCATGTTTAAAAATAGAACGATACTTGTTTGCAAATTGAATAAGAGATGTTTCTGATATTTTGTTTCATCAATATTCAACTCAGAAGTATTTCATATTTGTCAATGTTAAAGTTCTATATATATTGAAAATCTAAGTAAAAGAATTATTTCCTTTTTTGGTCATGGGATTTTTATCGCTTAAATTCTGAATTATATTTAGATAATTGGTTTTATTTTGTGTTGTTGTCACTAGCCCCAGCCCTGTAGCTGTAGCAGGACCGCAGGACCAAAAAGGAAATCGGTTACCACTAGGGGGTTAGTCCAGAGGTCGGCGGGTGTGAGGTTTGCAGGGTAGAAGATGGGACCAGATTGCATACTAATGACTAGGCGAATGACAGCTTTGTATTGACGAATATGGTTTCTTTGTGCTGACCCAATGGCTTTCCTGAGAGGGATTTGAGTATGTTGAATCTTTTTTTATACCTTTATGAATGTTAATGATGCGTTTATGCAGAGGTTTGGACATACCCAAATTAAAAGATTATATAAAATAGAAGAAGAGCTTGTGTTGAGTATCAATTTTATTGAGGAAGGGCGTTTTGTATATCTTTTCAACTGCAACTAGTCTTCTGTTTTATATAATTAATTATTATGAGTGTTTTGAAAGTTTAATGTGTGTCGAATGTGACCCCGACTATCTTAGGGGTTTTGTTGAGAGTTATGTGTGTTCTTGATGTGGATATCTGGGATGTAGTTGGATTGATGGGTGTCTGTTGTGAAGAGAGTGGTGGTGCATTTGGTGATGGAGAGGTGGAGGTTGAGATCTGTGAGGTATTGGTGAAGGATAGAGAGGAATGTGTTGGTGTTGTTTTCGAGTGTTCGAGGGTGTATGTCAGTAGTGTCAATGGTGATGTCGTTTGCGTACTGGGTGTTTGGTGTGTTTGTCTTGCGAAGTGGGAATATTATGCATGAACAAAAAATCGATTTCTTTACGCCATGAACAAATCGAAAAGAGCTGGGGAGATGTCAGATCCAATTGAGGGACTCCGAAGTGGATGTTTTTATGTGTGGAGAGAGATCGACTTCGGAGTTTCCCAAGAGTCTATCTCCCCAGTTCTTTTAATTTTTTCATGCAGATATTCCCACTTTGCAAAACAAACACACCAAACTCACCTAGTGCGCAGACGACATCCCCATGGTCTCCTTTGTTTTTATTGTATCAACGAAGTTGCTATGTTTATGGTATTAGTATCTATTGTTAATTTTTTTGTGAATATTTTTAATTATTTAGTTGTGATTGTTTCGTTAAAGTAATACAATATGGCAGTAATTGTGTAGTATAAATATTATTTCCTTATTACATCATGTAACTTATCGACATATGAAAATTGTATAAATAATTTTGTCATAAGTATAGAGCTAAATATGTTCAATAAAATCATGAGATTCTAACATTTAAAATGTCCAAAAGTTATAGCTTTATTTTTAAAAACTTTCATATAACTATAATTAGTATTATTTAACTACTACGACTTATAAATTACAAACGACAACCATGAAAGGGAAAACTTTTATTTATGTTATAATTTGTGATGGATTATTGACTTATTATGACCCTCTAATTTTTTTGAAACAATTATTGCAATTTTGACTACAATTTGCAGACAAATAATTAAAACTTGATGAAATGCTACTTTTTATATTCAAATTAAACGATGAAAAATATTTTATGATAAAATAGATATTAATTTCAATATTAATCGCACACATAACAAACTAAGATAATCAATTTTTATTCAATAATATTGAAATTGTTAAGATTCATTAATTATATTCTTTCAAAATCATGCAGAAGAGTTTGACAAATTTATTAAGTAATATGTCACCTAAATTTCTAATACTAAAGTTGAATATTTTTCCAAAATTTTCAACAAGTTATTTTTGTGTGATTTAATAAAATTAAAATTTAATCGAGTAATTTTAACATTTTTGAACTTTCTAAAAACGTTTATTATGTTTTCTAGCTGTTTCGTAGTAAGAGTCCTGTTAAGTTTGGTTTGTTAGAAAAAGTTCCAATTCATCAAATTATGTTAATTACCTGCTTACAACGTTCTACGTATACTTAATAAATATTTAAGTTTTTAATATTGTATGATAATATTTAAATTTCATGCACTGAAGGAGAACAGAATTACATTTTTTGTTTACTTAGCGAAAAGAATATAGCAATTAACCGGAATAAATAGAAATATTTTAGAGAAATAAGTAAGAGGTTAAAAATACTCGTTAGAAAAAAGTATTTTTTATTGAAGTACTTTAAAAAATATCTGGAAATTAAAGAAAATGGAATAATCAATTTTAATGTTTTAATAGAAACATGATTTATTTTAGAAATATTTAGTGCGAAAGAGCAATTTGATTATTAAAAGTTGTAACCAATCATAAAGTCCATATATTTATCACAATAATTTTTTTAAATTCTAGATATGTGTATGAATTAATATAATACATATTTCTTGAAACACTTAATGTTTTCTTTATAATTCAGCTAAAATAAAACCACTAAAAATAATTTAAAGTAAGCACTTCAAAGCTATCTACATTTAAAAGGAAATTTCAAAATTCTTATAAGTTGTTTTATTCAGTTAGAATACAAAAGTTTACTACGATAAATAGGTAGTAGGTACAGGTAATTGACTATAAGTAAATTTATATATATATATGTATACGAAAAAATATTTATAAAATTTATTTCTGGTGTCTATCGTATATCGTGAAGTATTTTCCCTCATTTTGATCAATTAAATTTTAATCATTTATAAATGTGTAAACATGTTATCACAGAGTAAAGAATATATATTTGTGCGAATTATCTTCTTTTCATATATCAATCAATATTTATTTTATGGCTAATTATTATTGATAAATAATAATCCAATATAATCTGACTCTTTCCCATTTATGTATTTCTCTGGACGGCAATACAGTTCCAGTTTGTCCACATGCTGGTGGAGTTGGTCTCTGTGAATATGTTCAGCACTTCATCTTCTTCGATTACATCAGTGTTTCTGGATCGCTAGAAGGAAGGTAGGACTAATTTACCACAGTTTAAATCTGACATACCGATTAAAATTTGAAAATAGTGCAAATTTTTAAAATGATATAATTATTTAATACTATATAGCATTTTAGTATTAAACCATGGTTAATTCATTATACATTATGTATACGTAATGTATAATGTAATACATAATAATATACGTAATACGTAATGTATCCATTATATACGTAAGTAACTAGCATATTTTCTTATATATATATAGGTACCATATAAATAAATAGATATGGGTGTATTGCTTGTTAGTAGCAATGATAAAATATTCTTCTATAATGTTCTCCGTATTCGATTTCATAATTTGTTGTTGATTATATATAACTAGCACATAATTAAATCATTCAATACAACGATACTGAGTAATGTAGTTAATGTATGGTAACGTTATCGTTATATTTCGATAGATATATTATATAAATATAAATATAAATATAAATATCTCATATATTTTATATGAGCAACTCTTTAGCACCTTGTAGGGCCATACTCTGAGGGTATATTGAAAAATAAGGGTGCAAAATAGGAATACGTATCTTTAAATGTGTTATCCATATGGTTAGGAAAACTTTCTCTCTAAGGCTACTTTCCAAGAGTCCGAGAATTATACCTCTGCAAGCCCACCTTTATTTTTAACATACCTAGTATACAAAAATATTTCCTGATAATTAGCTTTATGGTTAATATAATATTTTGACATAATGTATATTTCAGAATCAAGTGCATTTCTATTAACATATATATTGCATAAATATTATTCATATATACAGATAACAGATATGCTTTATAAAAATTTATATATATTTCTAGTTGCAAGTATCTCGATGATAGGTTTATGAAAGAGCATCATATACACTAGATAGATGGATCAGATAGATAGAATTATATTTTTAACTAATGCATTTTGATGATGATGATGATACACATCTTCCACCACCAAGTAATTCGTGTAGGTCGTTGTTACCGCAGTAGTCGTCCTTTTAAGACAGGGGCCCATTTCTTCCTGTTCGTTGCAACTTTGCAAACTTATTGATGGGTCAGGTGGATGTACAACAGGGGTGGTATTCATAAACGGGGCAAAATCGGGGAGAAAATTGGGGAGAAATCGGGGATGTAGCAGAGAAGAGGGAAAATTGGTATTCATAAACATTTGAAGGAAAATGAAACAGCAGCTATGTTGAGTTAAGATGTCAGTCGATATGTGACGTAATATTTATTTACTCAGCGATCGTGCACCATTGACTAAGGGAGCGCTTATTATATATAAGTGAGAAAGATTGGATTTTAAGCGTACAATATAATATGTATATGGGTAAAATATTATATTAATATATTATATTATACGCTGCGGAACCGAATCTTTCTTATTAGAGTATCTAGCTAGG
>JAYRBW010007652.1:0-13548 GCA_036023295.1 Invenusta paracnida
CAGGCTTAGTTAACCTGAATAGTTATGTTTTATATCCAAAAAGTTTTAAGTTATGATATAATCAATAATTATTTAAATTATTTATTTACTGTATTAACCCGTTGACTTTAAGAATCTTAATGTAAATTTTACGAAAATATGAGCAAAATAATTTAGGTGACGTATATTTATTAGCTATTTTTCTATATATTTTTTATTTATAGCACAATTTATATAGTAATTATGTTCAATTATAAATATTTATTTATTTAATATCCTTAATATGTATGATATATATATAACTATTGTGTATTTCTTTTCATATATTCTTAATTATTTATTAGAATATCATTTTGAAGAAGGTTATAGTAAATGTAAAAACATGTAAATAAAGATTTATGTATTTTTGTGTATCAATCATGTTTTCATTTTATATACTGTTAGTTAAAATAACCATGTAATGCATTGTACCTACTATAAGAATATTTTCAATTTTTTTATTTTATCATACATATATATGTATATATTTGCACTTTTATTTGTGTTATGGAGGACATCAAACGGTGTTCTAACTTTAGTTAAAAAACATTAAAAATATTTCACGTACTCTTAAAAGTAGGTAACGTAAATGTCTATGTAAGTCCATATATGTATATTATATGTCTTTGTTATATGTTCATCAAATAAATATTTAACCTATTTTATAGATAAATTTATTAATAATGTTAGACACAATAGTGGAATTAAAATGATATACACGTATCCAGCACATTTCTTTCTAAATTCGAAATATTAATTTTCAAAAGTACATTTGGACTGTACATTAAATCAGATTTTAACCCATTTAGATAATAATTTAATACGTGTTTTATATTTAAACTGCAGTAGTATCAGATAACATCTTCTTACAGTGTATAACCTTTGCATAAACCATATAAGTCGCCAATATAACCATAGCAACTATCATTTCCGCTACTAACCGATGCCCAAATGGGATAATTGGAAGGAGATTTTACCGCAATTGACACCAAATCGGAAGAAATATGATCCCATATCAAATGAAACATTTAAAAAAATATATATGTGTATTAAATTTATGTTTCCTATTTTGCAATTTATTACTTACTAATTATCAAAATAAATGTTTGCTAAATATTTTTTATAATTAAAAAAGCTATACGTTTTGTTATAATTATTTATGCAATGCAAAACTAGATACATGTATTGTATAGCGTCAATTCACGCTCTAAAACTAACCTGAAGCTCATTAGAACATAGTCTGACTTGTCTTAATTGTGCATGATTAAAAATTATACATTAATAGTGATGAGTAGATTAAAACAGTAATGACACTGTGGATCGAATGAAGTAAAAATCACTTGAACATTTTTGAAGAATTAAAATAAATTTATTTGAAAAGTAGACTTAGCTTTACCTAATAACATTAATAGTGATGTTTACTCGTGTGTTATTCTAGTTTTTATATTGACCATCTATGTATAATAGTGTTAAGAAAACCTATATTCCACATGAGTGTATGCTAAGCTTATTTTATTATATTAGTCACTTTTTTACGTTATGTATAAGTATTCAATATATCTTAGAGTTCATCATCGCCCCGACAATGGTACTTAAAATTCTTATTAATATTACTTGTTTTGACAATCATTTTTGAAAATAACCAACAAAGTTTTAAAATTTCTTCATGTTAATTTTTATTAGTAGCATGCATATATTTGATTGTGCATAACATGTTTAGTGCAATAAAATGACAACTAAAAAGGAAGGTTTACATAAAGTCAAGAATAATTATTGCTATTAATAATAATTATTTTGGTTCATAGAAAGTAAATTTACTATCCGTATTAAATTTTTTTTAATTCATTATTTTTAATTTTTAATTTTTTATGTTAACATTTAAATTATTAATACTAATAAGTCAATCAAATTACAATCAAAATACACAAATGATAATATTACACATCAGTATATCAATTCGAACGTTTTTTTATATGTTTTATTTTGACATATAAATATAACCCCCCGAAACTTTAATGCAATGTATAAACACATAAGTAAATATTATCATAATTATATAAACACAACCATTAATAATACGAATCATTAATTTGTGTTAACATTTTTGATGACGTACGCAACATTAAAAAATATAAATATTTACTTTGAGACACTTTGAGACACTTTGAGACACTTTCATATATTTCAGTTTTTTTAAAACACAACTTGTTTTAAACAAGTTAAGAACCGGTGTACATAAACATCAGTATATAGCATAAACATTATTTCATAACAAAATGACATTATTGTTAATTTATCGGGTATGCAATAATCTACCCATTTATTTTTATAGTCCAGGCATATTGCTATCTTTATATACATAATTACACGCTTTTAAAGTTTAGTAAAAAAGGATATAAATAGATAATAGTATTGCTTTGATTTTAAAAAGATTACATCTTTTTCACTCAGAATTTCTGCAAAAATAAATGAAGTCTATATACTAGTATGTGTTTATTTTATTTACATAGTATATAGTTTAATATATTATATTATAATTCGTTAATATATAGATACAGATATTTTTTCATTTTTGGTTGCTTGCAAAATTTATTTATCAGTAGAATGTACAGCTAAGTTTAAAAAAATATGATATGTGACATAATGTGTGATGTTACGGAAATGGGAAAAAAATATTACATAAAAATGAAACAAAAACTCAAAGCAAATACACGCTCACTATTAATAGAATATTGTGCACATTACGTAGACTTAAAATAGTACTAAAATTAGCAATTTTATTACGTGGTTTAAATGTTTGTACCACAACATTTGTACAATTAAATAATAGATAGGTAATCTGCATTGATATATTTGTTATTATACTATAAATGCATATTATTTAATTATTAAAAAATCTGTAGGCAACTTTTATAGACTCTCATTGGATTCTTTAGTGCATCCCAGTAACTTATTAACTGAGTTATCAAATACAATAATATGAACATTTAATGACGAAAAAGTACTTGAGGATAAAGGGGGAGATTGTTTGTTACACAGATTAATTGAGTTAATGGGTTGAATTAAAACAGCAGTTTTATCCGATTTCTGTGTCCAGATTATTTGGTAAACTTTACGGGGAAACATTTAGGTGGACACTGAAAACGGTGCATCATATAACATTAATTGTTTACTTCCACTTCGTTTTCCTCCGTGTTCCCTTATTTTTAGCTTCAGTTCAACTTTTCGGCCATAATTGGAGAATCTTTTAGTTTCTTTCTCTCTCTTTGCTAATAACCTGCTTCTGATATATTGTCTGATTAAACGTATAGCCCCAATCTGGGTGCTGAAAATGACACGATTAATTATTTTTTCAGTTTATAATGATAATTTATGGGTTTAACGTTTTTAACTGAATTTATTCACTAATTTTATGACAAAAAGATTTTTTGTTGACAGTATAAAATATAATAAACGGCTTTTAATACGAATAGAAAAATAACTTTTATCACTGAATACAAAATATTTATGTATATTCTACTAACTATTTAGCTTGGGATATTTGCACTCGATAACCTAACTATTGTCGGCTGCTTATTTCAATAAATGTATTTTATTTATATTTAATACATTTTATTGGATACTTATGAGCTGAATTTGAAATTTATTCTTTTCAAAACCTTTCTTTAAATTGTGATTAATTTAAATATAAATATATCACTTTTGCATTTCTTTAGATATATACATCATTTCTACTTATGCATATATGTAATTCTAATATTATTTTTATTTAAAATATTGTTATAAATCCATATAAAGTATACTTGGCCATGTTACTACATATATTTACAAGAGGTACATAATACCGAGTACCTATATATTATTGTGCGTTTTACAAATTATAATCCATAAATATGTACATAAAAATATACAAATATAGCAGAATATTCGAAAATTTAATTTAATTTAATAAAAATATTATTCTATTTTTAATTGATGTAATCATATTACGTATCTTTGTGTAAAAGTTAAATCAAATATATGATTTAGAAATGAACATACAGTTGATATACACATTATAAAAGTGATAAATTATTTATATTTGGTATTTTTCTTATCTAAATATTACGAAAGAATTCCTGAGGGACTGTATATCAGTTGCTGGCGTTACTGGATCCAAAAATAACGTTGGCAGAATTTCAATCAATTTTAAGGGCATAAATCGATTTACACAAACTAAAACAGCCGCTAATAATATCTACTTCTGTATTACAATTTCGATTAAGAATTCCTTAAGAAAAAAATCGTCTTATTAACTATTTCAGTACCATTTACACTGGTTCAGGTATATTTCAATTAAATAATTACAAATTTATTGTGAACTTTTGTGTAACAAATAACGTGAACTAGGTAGATTACTCATATACAGTAAATTAATATATTATTTTTTAAATAAAATTATTCCTATTCTAATATATTAATTGAAACGTCCATTTTTTATATATTTTTACAGATATAATATATAATAATTATTACTATTATGAAGGAGAACATTAAATCTCATTTTTATTATTCAACATAATTAGTTAATACTCGTATAATTATAGTAATATCATAATAATTCAGTATATACTGAGTATTGATTTCAATAACTAGGTGGTGTTTAGATACATGAGTCAACTAATAGACTGTACTTGCCCTATAGACTAAACCGTAAAAATATACCCATTACAAAGTCGTACGTGCATACTTTATACATTTTAACCTGTTGTTTGTTTATGTGTTTATACAGGGCGTATAATTCAATTATAGATTTGCTAAAAATGAAGCAAAGTATGTATACATTCCTCAAATGACCCTTCACAGCAGGTTGCTGACGTTTACAAGATATTATTTAGAAGTGCCTCGTAAGAGGATATGCAATTGACAAAAGCTTTACATGAAACATTTTAAACAACCCAGAACATTTAAAAAAATGTCAATAGTCGATCAATAGTGTAATAATATATGAAGCGCTTGGAAATTCTTCCTTGCTTTGAACAAATATCTGGATTTTCAAAAAATGTAGTTGACATTTAAATATGAAATAGAACATTTTCAAAAAAGGAAGAATAATCAGTTGTAATAGTTACATAAATACAACTTTACAATTGTACCTATATGTTTTAATTCATACAGATCCAGTGTATATGACAAACTACTTTTGTTGTTTCATTTGTAAACGGAGAATTAATTCATGTGTTACTATATAGTATGATTATGTTAATACATATTAGTATTATTATAAGTTTAAGATATTAATATTTGTTTGTTAATTTCCAATTATTTAACAATATAGTAAGTATTAATCTATATACATTTTGTATTTGAAATATTTGAAATACTGTCAAATATATATATTAAATAGAATCAATAACATATTATAATAAAAGAACAACCTCGATTCAAGATTTATCGTATCATTTAATAGATCGTTAATTTAAACGTTTAACAATTTTAAAATGAATCATGAATACGATTTATTAAACTAAAAATAAAACCCATTAACAAAAATAATTGCACAAATATATTTCAGCTGCATTAGAAGTATAACATTAATACATTATTTATATTACATAATCAATAAAGTAAATTTAACTAAAAATGTAATTCATTACATAATATGGCATAGAGACGTTTTGTGCGACTGGGTAATCCAAGTAAATGTGCGATATCTAATTTTCAACTTAAAAGCAAATAAGTTTGCTTATCACCTACAAATGTTGGGATTTAGGCTGTATATTATGTAAATGATGTATTTTAAGAAACATTTGCAATGATCTTGATGGTATTCTGCTATGGTTCTATAGTATAAATTGTGCAGCATTACTAGGGGTGTTGGCTACTGAAGAGACCCAACAAGGTCGAAGCAGCGTGTTATCCTCCTCGTACCTACTGCTAGAAATTTACAATAGTAGTGTGAAATCACCAATTTATATTAATTCTTCATTGCTTACATTGCACAAAATGTTCAAGCATTTTCTGTTTGTATAAAGATTAAGTGAATCCTTTACTAATCACATTTAATGTTCCTGTTTGGCTTGTATAAATGTTCCTTACAATGTTATATTTACAGTATAGTGCGTAAATTTACATAGTATGTATTAAGATAATCCAAGTTATTTTAGCCATAGGATTACTTTCACTTGTTCGATGTTTATGTTAATATTGATTTTATACCTTCTTCATCTATATATGAATATTCAAAAACATTTATAATTTACTGTGTATACGTAAGTAAACTTCACATTTCAATGTTTATGTAGCAGGGTAGGGGAAAATATGTATTCAAATCGTTCAGTTTTTATTATTGATATATGCTGTGAAATTAATCGTTACTTTAAAAAATTGTTTCAGATTTACAAAGTAAGCCCTTCTTCAATATATTTTTAGACAAGGTAAAAATTTACTGTATGCTTTTTGCGCGAAACATTTACAGAATTGTTCTGATTATATTTATTTCAAAGTAAAGTTAATAAACTTTTTGTATCTCCCAATTTATTGATTTCTCTAATTGATAAAAAATAAAATATATGTATACTTACTCCTTTACATTAATGTTACATTACTTTAATGTTATGAAGGAATCAACTCAATTGATATTTTTTTAACATCAAGGTAGAATTAGGAAAACATAATTTTATAAACTTATTACATGTACGTGTATAAACATGTTTATTGCATAATAAAAAAACTTTTTGAATTTAGAAATAAAATTATAGTTAAAAACAAATATAAAAATACATTTAAATTTAACTTAACATTCATAGTTATTCATATACTTTTAATATATTGCCTTGGATTACTTGGATTCAATTGGTTAAGCTTAATCGGAACCTAAATTCAATTTTATTTCCTTACAGTAAATAGGATAAATATAAATATAAATATAAAAACAAAATTATATAATATGTATCGCAAAAACATGGTATCCAACATCATCAGCACTACAATTCTAGCTAGATATCCATAAATAGATAACTCTGAACATATAGAACGCATATCTTTATGATCTTAACTCAATAATATGCATTGAAAATTTTCCGATACATGGGATATTGTGCTTCTTATCCGTTCTCCAGTAAAGAGTTTTTGTAGAATTATTTATGCTCTCCTCACAGCTACACATTGAAAATATTTGTACATATATTATATATTACCTATAAATATCATAATACTTTATCAATATTCTTTATATAATTATGTTTACATAGACATGCATGTAAGCAATATATAGCTATCTTGCTAATAAACATCGAAATGAAAATTTCATTGTATATATTGATATAAATTATCCATAATCTGATTATTTAAACAAGACCGTATACTTGAAATATACAATATTGATATGCTATAGTATATTATCTAAAAATGAATTATTTGTGATATATTTTTTTATATAGATATTTATGCGATAAAGTCATGTTTATGTGATCATTATAATATAATTTATATTGCTTGAATAATTTATTTTAACAGCTAGTTATGCGTGTTTTGTTTTTTATTATATATTGAAAATATCGATTACGACCAAATAAATGTTAACTTTTTAAAATTAAAAACACTTACTTCGGAGTTTTGGTGCATTTAGTTAAATTTAATAATAATTCTGCTTAGATTTCACTACGTAGATAATTAGCTTATTGTCATTCATGTTTTGCAAAATAAGTGGTTCATTATTTTTATATTCGAAGTAATAATTCTGGAATAGATAAATTTGCCTTATATTGCAGATATTTATAGGCAATGTTAAAAGTTATTTTTTTCTTGTACAATATTTGTCAGTAAATTTGTATTTAATTTATAAATTAAAATATGTTTTAGAAAACATATATATATTGGTATTGTGTCCATGAGTATTGTAAAGACAGTTTAAGGGAGTATATTTACATAAAGTTATGGTATACTATCTCTATTGAATAACTAAATAGTATAAACATGTAACTACATATTAACATATAATTTTAAAACTGCATTGTTCATTAAATCAATTTATTATTGAAACCGGTATTTTTAGAAAAAGGTTTAATAATAAAATAATTAATATAAACTTATTTTCATCTGACAAATATGTACTTTTGATATATATCATATTTACTTAAATGCATATCTATGTAAGCAGTTTTATCCAAAGAGCATAATATATTTCGATAGCTTCAAACATTTATTAATATTTTCGGACTGTTTATTGAATATGTTTTCTAATTACAACACACCGCTTATAGATAATTTCTTAGGAGTCTTATTGATTCTTGGATCAGACAATGTTTGTGCTGTCAAGTTACAATAGATTATTGTTTTGATGGCGTATGTTAGGGAAGAAAGCTTCCCCCTCTATTTCTACACAGTGTGAATAGTTTTATTGAAAACAAAGTGTGATGTAGTAATGAATTTGGAGCCTATGTTTTTAGGATAACATATTTTTAAGATTCAAGAATTAAGACATAGTCTGCTTCTAGTTAAAACATATATAGAAATTAATGTTTCAATTAGTTTTTGTGTTTCTTTGATTCAATAGAAATGATTACATTAATTAAAAAAAAATTACTGGCAACAGGGATAAATAATCAGTGCAAATACTTAAAATTGGTAAACATTAGAATCATCGTTTATTTGCAAACAGGACAAATCAGTTGTTTCATTTAGAAATCCCGGATTTCTTCTATTTCACTTTACTGCCAACCTCTAATCAAAAGCTTTCCTAACTCGCCAGCGGGTAATTGTTCTCCTACATAAATTACAGTTTTGTTTAGATAATATTTGTAAGCATAATACCTTAGGGTAAATGAAGGAACTGAGTCTTCTTATGAGAGGTTACCCTTTTGATATCAGTATGAAAAGATATAATAACATAATATATCTATTTGAAGTATAAAAAGATACCGGTTTGCAATATTTCAATACGAATCAGACCACAATATGCCCAGACTCTCGTAATATATCAATCTTTAAATACATCAAAATATTTTATTTCATACATTTAGCTTTCTTATCGACATGTGAGAAATTTAATACGACTAATAATATTAAAGAAACATAAAATGCTAAATATGTATATTTTTTAATGGTGTAATATAAATGTGCAAAACAAACAATATTAATATTTCTTTTACCTACTAATGTTGTTATTAATAATTCACATCAATTTCCATTATTTTATTTAAAAGTATGTATACATACATATATATATATATTAAGCATACTACATTTCTTGCGCATTTTATGAGAGCATAATAATTTTGATAAATACCTCTAAATGCTAAACATACGCAGTATTAACTGATCACATAAATTATCGATTAAAAATCGTTATTGATATTCCAATATGGTTTTATTTTTGGTAGATACCTACTAAAATATAATTACTGACAATTAAAGTTTAAAAAATTCAAGTCTTCTTAAATGAAAGAAAAGTAACGAATTTTAGATATCGTATTTGCCTAGATAATATACACACATATATATATATTCATAATTGTATCTCATAAAAAATAATAGTGCATATTTTTTCTGTCAAATCTAGCTATTTATATTTTATAAAAAATATTTTAGTAGGTTTTCTCTATCAATTTAGATTGTGCTATCTATTTATACATACATACATTTAAGTTTTTGTCTTTCAATTTATGTTGTGCTATCTTTGTTTTATCTAAATGATTGAGAGTAAATCCATTGTTTTACTACATTTATTTTTGCTAAAATTCAGGTTGTTTTGAACAAAGATATACTACATTCATAATAATACTATTTTCAAATACAATAGATAAATAGATGTATAAATAGATGTTTGGTAGTGAGTGTTATTACTCTATAAATACGAGAACTATAATATCAGTCCTAAACCACTGGTCTTCTAGCTTGAAGGCCAACGCGCTACGCGGAGTCAAGCTGTCTTTTGAAAATTCTGGATATGATAAACTGCATAATATTGTATTACATAAATTTGTAATGGCGATGCTAAACATTTATTTATTAATTGCTTATGCAGCAGCTATACTTTATGAAACTCATAGTAAAATATAAATTTAGAAATTATATTTATTTAAATTTTATAAATCGTTATACATATATCCACGAGTTACTTGCATGTACTAATTAGAAATATATGTCATATATATGATATTAAAATCTCAGTAGCTTTGGTATTTTGTTTAATTTTTTGCAAAAAACCACACACATATTCAGTTGCAATGGTTATTTTGAATGAAGAGCACACTTATGAGCATAATAGAGTAGTGAAGGATTCTTGAAATGTAACTTGCTAGATTTAACATGTTCCTCACTATATATTATTATGTACTTTAACCAACAGTAATGTCAATCATTCGGACTGACGTTCATTATTCCTCTCTTTTAATCATATTTTCTAATTATAATATACATATAAATGTACATTTACTCAATTAAATGAAAGAACTATTTTTATGCCAATAGAAAATGTATTAATTGCTCTTACTTTCAGTATAATTCATTAACAAGTATATTTTACACTATTTTCAATAAGAAGTAAGTTTTCTTATATATATATATCTCAGAGAGTAGTTTGCATGAGAAATGTTTAAGCTTCCCTTTGTAACGTTATATTATGTTTAAAATTCAAACCTTTCGTATACAACAATTTAGACTAGAACATGAATTTTCTTTGAAAATAACATTTTAAAACAGAGAGAGAAATATTTCAAAGCTAACTCTTGCCTGTTTATAGCTGCTCGTATATGTATATCGTTGATGGACATGAAAATGGAATTACTATTCAATGAAATGTTATAAAGCTGAAATATTTTTTGCAGTTTATGAATTGATTTAAGAGTAAGAATTTTCAAGCACTTAGGTATAATTATATTTGAAGTGGAGTATTGTTTATTGTATAACAATTTAGACCATCAAAGAGGTAAAATATGAAATACTACATATTACTAACACGAAAATATAAGTATTGGCGTTATTTAGTTATTACAACATTTTGAAACTTTATAAATGTTAATGCTTACTTAAGACAAAAATATTTCAGTTGTTACTTTGTTGGTGAGAATGATAATTCGATTATTTATTATTAAAGCTATATATTAAATATCAGTTTCAAAATTTGCAAGCCAAAAATATATTATTTTCAAACCTAAAACAGCTATAAAAGTAATTATATCGATTGCTCACATAACAGGAGTAATGGTTTATTATTTTCTTGAAAATATAAAAATATATATGGTAAAATATGTTGTGTTTTTAAGTAAATTAAATGACATGAATAAAAATGTAGAATTATAAAAAATGCGCTTACTTTTGACGTAGTCGTCCTCATGATGCCAGATACCCCGACTATGCTCCCCATCACTCCAAGCATGTCCCCCACCAACCCCAATTGTAGCCAGCACCGCTCCCACACCCGCCAGACAGAGGATTATAATGTCAGCAATCCGCGTCGGCGTCATCACATTCGTCTCCTCCGCCTGAGTTTTCCCGTTGCCACCCCCGGCACCTTGTGAGGATTTGGCTCCACCAGCTCCACCACCGATGCCACCACCTCCCCCCTCGCCTCCATCCAGGGTCGATCGATCGTCAGGATCATCGGAATCGCCGGCCGCTTCAGCGTCGCTTTTGGCTGCAGTACTCGACTCCTTGCGCACGTTTCCAAGTTCGGCGAGATGCACTCCGCCAGGATGAACACCCCCTGGGTGGTAGGAGCTAGTCCCCAGAGGAACTGAGTTGTGATGATTCGAGTTCATTGCTCACTCTGCATTAAAATCTGGAGATTTTATGTTCGATTGTAAACTAATGCGGCATCATTTGACTTCCTTTTGAGAAGAAATGAAATGTTTTGCACCTTTTAAGAACACTGTGTATTACTATGATGTTCCAAAATTCAGAGTATGGTTCCTTTCTTGTGTTTACAATTTGATCAAAAATAAAAGTTACCTTGAAGTCGACCTAGAATGTATTGCTAGGAAATATACTGATAGATATCTAAGGACTAGTCAGTTTATTAGGCATGAACATGTACGTATATATTGCGTGTAGAGGGATAACAACAGCTGCTGCTGCTGCTTCTTCTAGGGAAATATGGCTCGATAGGGGACACGGAAGAAGCAAGATTGGGGCACAAGCAAAATGGAGAAAACCAGCTTACTTGCGCTGCTCTCTCGGCATTTGGTACAAACTCAATTTTGATTGGTTAGTGCTTCGTTAAAAAGTACGTAAGTATGTGTTGCCATCATTCGCCATATACAGTAAACTGATGTAAAGTATAAATATGTGTATATTTTGTGGTTGGTTTTTCCCTCTTTATAAGCGTGAGTGTAGGGAGAACAGTTATTCTTCTAATTGCTTTCGTATGGCTTATAAGACTAATTGTTGGTAATGTTTCAATTCCACTTAGACATCTTAACACGATTAGAAAGATTAAAATATTATTTAAGTCAGACTTTATAACAAATTAAGATGACTTTAATGCTTTTAACATACTGTAAAATATAGGAACTATTTTAAAACTGTTTTATCTAAATTTACTTCTTTTTAAAGGTTACAACTTACTACATTCGTGTTTTTTAAGGATAATCATTTTTAAAGAACTTGTGTGAAAATCAAATGACCAATTCAACACAGTATAATTGCGTTAATACGTATATTTTTATTAACAAAAAAAAATATATATATACTAAGTATAATTGTATATATTTGAATTTATGTTGATTGTATGCTATTTATTGCTTCGATAAGTGGTATTTAGGGCATAATTTCTAGTGTACTACCTTATTAATTTAGCAGAGTATACAAACTAATAATCTATTTCACAAAGTCATAATTTTTAAAATAATAAAAACTAAATTAGGTTTTAACTATCAAATAATCAAGAATAATTTAATGCATGAGATTAGATTATCTTCTTATCTGTTCTTATCTTCCATCTATGAAATAATTCATATTAGTTGATATTGACAGATTTGCGTCATGCCTCTTAGAATCTATAATATATTGAAACATAAATTGTTGACTTTTTTTTTAGTCTAAAGTTATCATTAATCCCGTATTCATCGTACGGTATGTCTGTTTTTATCACATTACTATTGTTTTCCTGTACTTAAACATATTATAAGTAGTATGAGAAGGTGGAGCGCTAGCCCATCACGTGACCTGGGGAGACAAGAGGGGGTGTCGCACGGTCACAAAGAGAGGGGGGGTGCCTACCTTCACACCTCTCAACCAATCAGAATCGAGACAAGGCTCTAGCCAATGAGACTGTATAAAAATGAGACTGTATGAGACCAAATAAATTGTCCGACTGTGGTGCAGGTTCAGGTTGTAGCTGTGAACTGGAGAGTAATCCAGCTTCTTCTTCCACCATTTTCCATTTTCAGATTTCTTAGTTAAGATTGTAGGCATACAACTTATGGCTACATCTGGCGCTAATTCCACTTCAGTGGTAGATTTCTCTTGCATTGATTCACTATTCTTTTTATGTTTCTCATACTCGTCTTCACTAAGCGCAACCATTTGCTGAAAAGGTTTATCATTCAA
>JAYRBW010007663.1:0-13547 GCA_036023295.1 Invenusta paracnida
AAACTAAGACCATATTTGGAATCCTGGAGGTCTAAGGATTATTTTTATGTATAAATTTTGTTTAAATGAGCAAATTATAATTTTCAACTAAACCCCCTACTAAATATTTAATTTAACTGAGTCATAATTTAATATTTTGTCAATGGTAAAATTTGTAGCAGTAGGTAATAAATGTTTTAATCTTACTTTTGAACTTAAATATACCAAAATAAACAATCAGTATAAAAATGAAAAAATCAATATATATATTATTATTAAATTTAATATATCTCCCTCTGCATTCTATATAAAAACTACTCCGGAGTTGTTAGCATGCTTCAGTATCATTGTGGGCTTGTGGAACTGTGGTCGAGCGCCAAAGGCGCGAGATGTAGGTTGGGGGGGGCAAAAAATTTGCGAGTTTTAAAGACAATTTAGACGTGTTCAATATGCCATTTTGCAATTTAAATGTAACTAATCAAACCAATTAAAACAAAATAAATTGATTTAAATTTTTAACACATCAGGTGTATCATAGAACTCTTAATAGTATTAAGAGTTCTATGAGGTGTATATATAATATATCACTGAGTGTAAAACTGGAACAGTAGTAAATATAATGATTTATTTATTTGTTTTTATCTTAATCTTTATTCTTATGTTCAAGTATATTTACATAGCTTCCTTATTTGTTTTGATCTTTATTTTTACTATTCCATTTTAGAGAACGTTTTTAGACTTCATCTGGTTGGTGTTATGTTATAACTATAAATGTGTTCCTATTTTAAAGACATAGCACAAATACATACTATAATATAATAAGAACATACAATAGAACTCACAGGAAAAATTAATATAGAGAATGCAAAATATAAAGAATTTTGAGAAATATAATTAAATCTATTTACACAATCAAGTACAAAGTATTTATATATACTATAATATACATAAAAACGAATTTGTAAAGTTAATACCATTGATATGGATTTACTTTTTTCACTTTTCTCTAGATAGAGCATCTAATATTTTTACATTTCAAATCTTAGTAATTATTGATTGTGAGGCAAATAAAACAATTATATTGGCTATTTAATAAATGGCTTTTAAATAAATCCATATCTATGGTTAATACATTCTATCATAATATGCAAATTTATATCTATTTACAGATTGACTGATAAACAAGTTAGATATATTTTTCAACAGTATATACATATTATATATAATTAATATGTTAATGTTAAAAAACACAATATATATTTAGATCATTTTTATATATATCTTATGGAACATAATATATAGATATGTGTACATACATATGTAGGATTTATATGTAGAAGTTAATTAATGCATTTATAATAAAAATGTGCAGTGACCATGTTTTGAGGCTACACGGTCTACAACTTTTGATACATTGTAATTTGATTTGGATGCCAAAATGGGTAACTTGTGTTTGTTGATCCCATTTTGTATGTCACCATTTATGTATATAAATGTTGCCTCTTTAATAATGTCACCACAAGCTGCCTGGGAAGGCAACATCCAGGACAGCTTAGCACGACAAGAAAGCGTTTCATTCAACTGGCCACCTGATTGAATATGATTTTTTACGACTGAGTAAAAAGTTTCTACAATCACTTTGGGTCCACCCTTAGACAGGGCAATATCTAATAAAATACATGCCTCTCGACCAGCCTTGGTGAATATTGGCGCACACATGTAAAAAGATGAATATAAATTGTTTTCATCTAATCTAACTAAAAAAGATTTAAAACACAGATGCAAAATTAAATATTTCATTGCATAGAATAAATTAATAATGGCCTTATATATTTGGCATACTAGAAATTTTATTTTATGATGACTTGGCATACAAATTAATACTATTAGTACGCCAGTTCATCAGATTTCCAACAATGTATGAATCACACAATTTTATTATTATTTCATGATTTGGCATACAATCAGTACTATTAAGTACATCATGGCCACTTTGTCAAATTGCCAATGATCAATGAATAACATTTCAAATAAATTTTGAAATAAATATTTTGTTTTAATAAAATTTAAAAGTTATTGCGGAAAAAAAGTTTTCAATAAAAGTTTAGAAAATTTACACACAAATTGATAAAATTTCATTAATTTATATCAAAATACTTATTTAAAATGGTTAGTTATTCTTGTTTTTACTCATTTTATTGATCTATAATTATGCACTCTATTTTAAATAATAAATAAATACTTCAATTATTTATTTAAGACAATTAATTGACTAACAAAAAAAATAATCTGGTGTATTTTTTTTTTACGCCAAGCAATTTTAAATGTATGCAGGAGGATTAATCCATCTTGGGCAGGATGAAATGCAGAAGGGAATATATCATATTCAATTTCATATAATATTATTAATAATATTGATAATAATATATATATATATTGATTTTGTTCATTTTTACACGTATTAAGCTTTTTTTCTAGATTCATTTCAGAAAAAAGTTTAATACATTTTTACACTGATTGTTTATTTTGTTGCTGTATTTTGGTATATATTAAGTTCAAAAGTAGATTAAAACATTTGTATATATACATTTGTAAATATATCATATATGTATGATACATACTGTAGAGTAGTGACAGTGTTAGTGTTAATGTTAAAACTTAGTCTTAAGTGTTAGCAAATTTGTACCTTTCCAAATCTACACATTTGTTTCACAAACTGAATGTGTGGTTGGAGGATACAATATGCTATATCCAATGCAATGGCAATGGTATGTACCATTTACAAATGGAATTGCTTTGCAGTCATGACATCAATGGTTCCAATGCCAATGGTTTGCAAACCTAATAGTATGAACAACAATTATGGAGTTCTTGGCTGTAAATTAAATTTTTTCCAGAAAATAAATAAAATATCAAAAAAATAAATGTAATTAATAAGTAACCCCTATAGTATACACTATTAAAAGCTAGTGCCAGTGGCTGCAACCACCATGATTATCAAGCATCTCACTATCCTTTACAATACTATTAATATTACAATATATAAATTTAATTACTTTTATTTTTAAATTTGTTTTATTAATTTTCCAAAAATTTATATATTTACAGCCAAAAGCTCCACAATTGCCATATAAACTACTTGTAGTATATAAGTAATGCTAATATGCTGCACTTATAGTTGAATACAGATATAAAAAATTAAAATTACACCATCAACAAAGTCAAAAAATGAAATATATTGCTCCATACTGATATAAATTGAAGAAAAACAAGAACAATTGAATATTATTATATCATTATAAAAATAGGCAGTTACATTTGTTAACCAAACATATATACTGTTGGCAAATATCAATTTAATGGCTTAATCACTAAGAAATATAGAGACCAACTTTGATAATTATTCCTATTGACAAAATCATCAATCAATAGATTAAATTTACTTGGTTGAATATTACAAATAGTTATTTATAATAATAATCAATTACAGTAATAACAATTAGCAATCAGACAGTCCCGTTTGCCAACCATATTACATGTGGTTTGTGAACCAAATGTTCCATTGGCAAACATTTATAATGTCCATAATTGATTTATATTCACTAACATGTTCTTAACAGATTGAACAGCCATTTGGTAATGCATGTAATAATATTCTAGATAATACTAACTATATAGTTAGAATTAATTATTAATATTTCATTATATAGACTGGATATTTTAGAGTAATAAAGTCATAGACTTGATATGAGCCAATGGAATGTTAGGTTTCAAAACCACATGAAAATGATAAAATTTTTCATCATGAATGGCATGTACAGTTTTCAAATGGTTCATACCATTTGATACAGCATAGGTACTGTATCCTCCAACCACATGTGTGGTTTACAAATGGTACAAATTTGCCAATGGTATCAATATAGTCATATATATATTATACATATAATTATGATAACCTATAATATAAAACAATAACAAGTGTCATATAAATTTATTCAACACTTATTAATATAATTTTTTTAAATAATTAGTATAAGTATAACAAATAATATAAAATATGCATTCATTTTGATTTTTAACCCAAAACAATTATTAAAAATGTGTTACATAACCTATAAAATGCATTAATTTGTTTAACCATAAACTGTTTTAAACAAGTGTTGGATACTTAACCTATTTATTGCATTACTGACTGCTGGTAACCTAGAATTTGTATTACTGCATTGTCAACTGTTAATAACCTAGAATTTGTATTACTGCATAGCCAACTGTTAGTAATCTAAACATTTTTATTTTTAAAATCTTATTTATTTTCTATATTTTGACTATGTTTATTTAATGCCTTTACTAGCTAGTACTTACCTTCAATAATTTAGTCTTAGCATTTTTTTTTGAATTTATTTTCATATAATTAAAAATTAATGATTAAAATTAACAATTAAATTGTTCAGTTTATTAATACCATTTAATCTTTGTTACTATCTCTTAATATTATTCTTTATACAATATCTATATTATTTTATTATTGTTTAATTAACAGTAACTATTCTACAAATTGTTGTTCAATAACATATTTTGGAGTTGATGAATACATTATATATTTTAATATATAATGTAAAGTATTATTATTATAGGTATATATACTTAGTATACAGATTTATTTATTTTCTAATAATCATATAATATAGTATGCTATATTAGTATACCTACTTTATATAATTATAATTAATTAATTATTAGTGATTTATAGCTGGAGACAGGGCTATTTTTGATTTTATAACATTTTGTATATAATACAATAGTCCATATAAATTTGTTATCTAATTATGTTTATTAATATTATACTATAATTATTATTGGTATTGATATATATTAATAATTGGTATTTACTTATCTCATTCTGCCTATGACAACACCAATTGAATTACACAACCGTATTTTTTAAAATGAAAACTGGAGATTTTAAAACTAAAATTTGTGACAGTAATACACTTTTTAAGCATTAAACTCACATTTCTTGAGCTTAACATGTGATATAGGTACACAAACAAGATTTAAAAACTGCCTATATATTGTTTATTTGTTCATATTATTAAAATTGACAGGAATAAAACCTTTTTTGTATACTTAAAACATTAATAATTCATTTATGATTAGTTACATTGCAATTAAAACAACACAGTACTATACTGTAAATATGTTCTATTGATATTAAGACCTATATATTGAGCTATACACTTAAAAATATGTCCAGAGTGAGTATATTATCGATCTGCACACTTATTTATTTATCAAATAGACCACATTATCAAAATATATAATTATTCATAAGTTCAAATAGATTATATTATTGTACTGCACACCTAGTAATACATTTAATTAGACTATTTTTGAACCAAATACCTAATAATTAAAAGAAATAATTTTTTTTATTAACAAGGTCTTGTTTAAAAAAAATTAAAATGCTTTCAAAGTAAGTAAACATTAATGTAGGTTCTTTTAAATCACTTTGATAGTGCTATTTTGGTATATATTAGATATTAAACTCAATAGTCAAGTGAGTTTATAGATTTTCATAATTATTACTGCCACAAATTTTAGTATAAACACATTTAATTATGATATAGATTCACAACTTCAATTTATATATTCAATTTTCACTACAAAAAAGGGGGTATGCAATTCAATAGTATTCTCTTTGCACAGTGTATATAGCTTATCAGTAACCATTCAACTTTTATGGGATCAATGATGTATAACTATATATTCACTCATTGTAACTATTTGCCAAAAATGTCAACAAATAAAGTAAAAAGCTATCAAAAATAATTTTTAAATATTAAAACAAATTGATATTTATTGAAAATATTTTTTTGTGAATAATAACTTGTTTTTGGATTCATTAATTAATATTAAACCTTTTCAGTGAATATAAAATTATAGAAACATGTTATATGAAATTTGACATCACTCACTCATTTGTTTTAGTTAATAGAACAGATAAATGCTTTTTCATTGTAGTCATCTTCTATCATTAAAATAGTTTTAAATCTTCTATATTTCTTGATTTATGAATAAAACATTGATAATATATTTTATTCTAATTTCTCATATTTAATGTGACTAGGTTGCTCAGGGAAATACAATTTTTAATGAGAATGTGTAACTACTAACTTGGAATACCAAATTTATGGTGTTCTGTTCAAAACTTTGAATTTAAAGATGATTACTACTGATACTACTTTACAGTCACATGTGTTACTGAAGTATTACATAGATATATTATACAATATTTTATTCTTATTCAAACTATATATATATATTTTTTAATTATTTTAAGTAGGAAAATAATTTGAAGTGCTGTGGGCTTGTTTTGAAAAGATCTATTAAAGTTAATTATTATATATCTTTTTATATTTGGTCTAATTGAATGATTGAACAATCTCCTAAACTATACATGGACTATTCCCTAAGACTATTAAAATATGATTTTATTATCCACAATTACAAATTGATTTCTATTTATCAAAAACGTCTTTTGACAAATAAAATTATTTCTATTTCTATTAATTCATCTAATTTACCCATACATCATTGTCTATATAAAAAAACAGAAGCCAACCATCATGGGCCATGTAATATATATATATCAATTATAATAGAAGGCTCATTTAATTGTATATATGTAGAAAGTTCTATGCTTTCACTTGTAATCAAAATATATATGTATATGTTGATCTATTAATTTATAAATTACTATTATGCTAAATAGAGAGAAAAAATATACCCTCTGGAATTGATTGAAGAAAGAAAAGAACATTTTATTTTGTAGCTTTGATGGAATAAAAGATAACAGCAGATGTTAAGAAAAGTGCTTCTAGGATGATAAACAACACCAACTAATTACGAAAACTTTGTGTCATTTCCAAAGACTGGGTGTTCTCCTGAAACACAATTTGGACTAATTTCAAGTGCAGTAATGGTGTACTTAACAAAATTTAAATATAACTTCCTAAAGCCTATGCTTTCATATAAACAAATAATGGAGCTTACATCTAAATATTTTTAGGAATTATTAATATTACTGACTACTTCTCAATAGTCTGATATCATAAACTCTCACACTATGTCTATGTAGTTGGTTAACATGTGAATTACGAATATATCATTTGATGGAGGCCAAGAATGATAGAAATTTGAAAACTGGGAGTGGTGGATGCCAAATCATTGAAATAGACAACTAAGCCCTTGATATTGGTGTGTGGTGTGAACAACATTCCAACTGCTATCTTACATGAGATGTTTGCAGAGATCATTGAAATAGACAACTAAGCCCTTGATATTGGTGAGTGTGGTGTGAATAACATTCCATCTGCTATCTTACATGAGATGTTTGCAGAGGAGAATATTCCCCTACCATCAACCTAACACCTTACTCTACTCTGGTCTCATCAAAAGGTCTTGTCACTTGAGCTGCCACCCAGATGGATCAAGATTTTGTCAGTGCCATGTGACCATCGTCGTCCATCAAGGAAAAATAGATCAGTCTCTGTTATACATTACAAGCCTACACATTTTAGAAATAAAAAGATTCATAAATTTACCTATTTCATATTCCAAAGAGAGTGGTATTTTAGAATTCTTGAACATTTTTAAATAATTAATTCATCTATACCGATTATCTCCTTGATTTTTAGATAATTAATTATTTTAATTTAAAAAATAGTGCAACATGTAAATTTTATGCAAATGTATTTATATTCTATGTTATGTAGTCATGTTTTGTCACCCATAGATATATGACATCTTCTTATTAATGCATAATTCCATAGAATTTTACGCTTTACTCCTTTCTTTCTATAATTTTTGTACAGTATGCTTTCCAGATAAAAGCTGCATATATTAAGATATTAAGTTATGGGTAAATTAAATTTTAATTAATATTAACTTTTTTCTGGTGAGATGATTTCAATATGATGGTTTTATTAATATTTTACAATTAAAATGTATCAATAATTATCAAATTTATGTGCCCATCTGCTTTTTCATACTATTAAAAAAGTGTCTGTTTTTAGTTTAGTTTTGATTTATTTTATTTTATGGCCAACATCTATTAATTATATTTACAACATAATACATTGTATTTATTATAGACAGTATATATTGTACTATATTTAACAAACTATTAAAAATATTAAATGAAGTTCATTGAAAAAATTAAATTGATACTATTTATCACATTGATTAATTTAAGAAATATAAAATATGAATGAATGTTTATAATTTTTATGAACATAAGAACAAAGGTTTAAATAAACAACAACTTTTTTGTCATGTCAAATTAAAAGTGTAGTAATTTTTTTAATACCTTTTCTTACAAATATGGCAATTTTATTTGAATTTTTTTATAATCATTTTTAGATGACAATTTCTCATCCAGGAGACCATATCTTCTACGATGTACTAACAGATTTCCATTTCCTATGGGAATCCTTAAAACAACAGGTATGTTTATGTAAAACTGGGTGTTCTTATATACTTCTATACTAGATAAGATTATAGTACAGTAAAAACTATAACACAGAAATATTTCAGAATACTCGACTTTTTTAGAACGTATATAGGGTAATGACAAATATGTTGATATTATTTTCAGTGTATTATAATGATAAGATAAGATGGTAAATTGGGATCTAATTTTTCCGTGGTATATACAAAGTATACATACATAAACTTTGCAAAGCGTAATCGCAATTTATCTTAATTTATCATTATAAGTGAGGTAAGCCAGTAATATATATTTGTTAACTGAGCTGTATTTTCTCTTCTTCGTTCAGGGAATTGACTATCGCAGTCACAATAAGACCAGGTATATAGCACAGCCCTCACAAGCAGAGTTGAACGATTGCCTTGACAACGAGACGTTGTTGTACCGTTTGATTGAGGAAGCTTTTGTCTCACCTCGGTCAGTTTGCCTCCTTCATCTTCTCCGGTGTTTCAAGGAATGGGAGTTACTGAATGACCCAATCGGAGGTGGGTTTGTGGTTCTGACAGCCCCTGTGGCACCCTATTCCAAAGACACAGATACAGCAGGGCTAGCTTCGAATGAGGAGGAGGGGCAGGATGTGTTTGCTGTTAGCGTTTGCTTCTTCTGGACCATTGTCAAGCATCTCGATCTTGTTGCAGAATTATCGAAAGTAGGGGTTGAAAGATTTTGCAATTTTAGTTTGCCTTATGTATCATCAAATATTGCTCCAATATTGATTTCAAATTGTAACTATCGATGATTTATATTTTGCTCAATAAAATGCGCATTATGGGGATAATTAATTAGATTCAGAAATTAGTAATAAATTGTGTATTTTAACTTAATTAAGTAAACATTTAAAATACTCTTTTATTTTGATAAATCTAAAATTCGAGAAACTTTGTGCAACTGAGTATATGCCGCTAGATTTGCCTTAAGACGGGAATTATGTAACCTGTTTAGTCAACTAAAGTTTCTATAAGGCTGTTTCATTCTTATTGTATAACTATCTTGTTTTCAAAATTGGCTTCATCATTTCCTTTTTGATATATCAGCATATATATAATATATGAATTGTAGAAAGTCTTCCTTAGATAATTAATTGATGTAATACACTTTACATAAACAATTACGAGAATTAATCGTATTCTACTTTGACTACACTATTTATATAAGCAATGGATAGTTTATTTTAATAATGACTAGTTTATTTATTTGTGTTTTATTCATCGACATTTCAACCGCCACAGTTGACCTGGTTCCCAAGCATTGACTGTAACCAAGGTGATGATTCGGCTCTCGCCGCTCTTCTTCCGGCCTTTCTGGTGAGCTATCTGGACCACCTGTTCGCACCGCCAATTCTTCCCGGTGACCGACGTCAACTACTCAAGCTCATGATGCTCTCCTGGCAAGGCAGAGAAGACTCTGCTCTTTCGATGATCTTACTCAGGTATATAATATGTCGAGCTTACTGAGTATCTGGCGAAATTGCTCTTATTTTCAACCCTGACTCAGTATATTATGTCTATCGATAGCGGCGTGGAAGCTATTTATTTATTACAAGTTGACTGTTTATCTGCAGGGATGTATAAAAATATTGAAATATTCAACCTAAAATTTTATTTACTCTAAATAACATTGAAATCATAGCAGTAAATTTTAGACTGATTCTGAAAATAAAATAAGTATTTTGTTAGCTATCTGGATAAAATTATGTAAATATTTTGTGAGTTTTATGTGATAAGCAGCTGATTTTTTTTATCTAATTTTGTCTAAAATATTAAGCTATTATCTTTATGCTATATATGTTGTTATATAGTAACTGTGGCTCAGTACATAGGCTGGTATAGTTGTAGAAGATTTCGTGGATTATATTGATTGTTCACGTTTTCGCTCATTTGTCTGTTTGTGGCTTTTAAATTCTGTGATCTCTATTATTGAGTTTTTATCAGGTAATGTAATCACCTCTCTCGACAACTCATTTATGCCGTTCTTCACTCAGTTTGTCAGAGATCCCTGTTGAAGCTGCCTTATTTTCAAAGATCCAAAACTCGTTATTTAGTATTTGGCTGAAATTGGGCACTGAAATTTTTGTTTCTTAATAAAAGCATCTTGAATTTTTTTCTTTGTAATTTTTATATATAAAATGTATAATCTAGTTAACTTAAGGAAGCCAAGGTTTCTTAAGGATTCTGCTGACTACCTGTTAAATTAATGAAATATTATAAATATTATTACATTATAATAGTGCTTATATTTAAATGTTTTAAAATACTGGTGAATGTAGTTTTATTTAAACTGTTTTTAGTGTTTATAAATTATACTACTTGATTTATTTCAAGTAGTAACGGGAAAATAGTGTTAATTCTATATTACTTACGTTTATTTTTATCTTTGTTTTACGATAAATCAATTTTCCCATCAACTAGTATAATATGAAAAACGAATTCTCATTATTCATAATAATATTTTTTTTAGACTATTCAAAACTCGAGCTGGACAGTTGGCCTCTTTGTGTTCGGCGCGAATCAAGAACCAATCTGATCCCGAGGAAATCACGATCCTTCTTACAACCTGTTTGAATCTTGTCGAGGAAGATGCGAAAATGGAAGAAGACGAAGCGGTTAGAATCCATGACACCTCCACCACATGCAATGTCCTTAAGAACGAGACGCAGAGACTGCAGGGTGTAGCTATGGTAACTGGGGACGATTCCATGGGTGGTATGCTGCCGGGAGATGTGACGCTAACCGTCTCAGACGAAGTGTCTCGTTTGTTTCAAATCATCGCTCCACTTCTTCGTAGATCGTCCAAGTTGGAGTACTCGTCGGCAGTTGAGAAAATGACGGAAGATTGTAATTCCAGGTTATCTGACCTTGAACAGGGGGGAGTCAAGGTTGACAGGTGTGTATATGAGTCTTTAGATATCAAAGAATCTAGAGAGAGCGACACTAATTCGGTAGAAGTTGGCAGTTGTTTTCAATTCAAAGAATAACAGCTTATATAAAAACAATAGCTATACATATTACTTTTTCATAAAAATTCTAATTTTGGATATAGTTTATATTTATAAACGTTTGTTTCAAATACTGAATAGCATCTTAATTGTAGCTTAAACTAAATATGTCTTACCTCTAAGTTTGTTAACGTAATTCAACATCTTTATTATTTAAAGACGCTACACACAACATCATGTTAATACACATAAAAATGGTGGACTCACTTCAATTGCCGCCAAAAAATTTGCCTTTTTTTTGTTGATAAATTGAGTGTTCTTGTCACTCGCTCTAGATTCTTTGTTACAGATACCTTTATGGATTGTTTAATTTTCCATTTGTATAATAAGGCACTTGACGTAATTGTATGGTGCAATTTTCAATTTACCCTATTTGATTATAAATAGCGGCGTTAGGTAAATATGTATAATTTATAAACTTATATATTAAATTTGTGTATATTTTATTGATTTTTATACAGATTGGCGCTTTGTATTCAAAGTTATTCCATTTTCTTTTTCATGGCTCTTTTATGATCTCCGGGTTTGCATATTACATGATGGAATAAGGCCGATGAATGAATTGTAACTTTTACTCAGTGCAGCTATAATTATATTTTGTATTCGCTTTTTAATTTGAACATAAATTGAAATGCAAAATGCATTAAAGCGCACAATATTAGTTTTGTTCAGTATTAAATTCTATTTGAAAATACACATGAGAGAATCTTAAAGATTTAGACTGTTTTTAATTGTGTATCGGAATTGTAAATAAATTGTCTAAATTATATTTCTTACGTTGGTTAATTTATAGTTTTAAAAACCGACGTAAAGAGCGTTGATGCTGTGTGCATTAAATCGATATTGCTATTTTTAATAACCTGAAACCCAATTCAACAATGCTTTCTTTCCAGGTATTTCAGTTCCTCCGCAGAAGAACATACAACACCTCATGTGCACGCCCTACTCCAGGCAATTGCCCGCAGACCCTGTTTTCTAGCCTGTCTGGAGCAGGACTTACCGCTTCTTACTGACGACCAGAGAGCTTTGCGCCTCTCTCGCGATCGATGTCTCGTGCGTGCTGCGCGCATTCTCATCGCCAACGAGCACGAATTGCAGGAGCATCAGCAGCTACTGCATCAGCTTGTCTCCGCAGTTGTGTGCTTTCTTGGCCGCCAGTATACCCATGTCTTGCAGGCTGTCTCACCGCATGTTGACTGTCTTGCTTCCTATTGGCTGGAGCGGGGTATTGGAGTTGTCGGTGAGTCATCCTTCTCAACCAATCAGCGTAACTTTGGCTCACATGCGTAAGAATGTAAGAAACAACTGAACGACGAAATTAAAGTACAGGATGTTACACCAGCCTTTACACATGTTACGGTAAAGGCTGGTTTGTACTCCATTCGTAGATGTCGTATGTCTGATTGTCCATTCGGAGCTGATGTACGAACAGTTTTGCAACAGACAGAGTTCTCACTCCGATACTGTGTTAATATTAGCCAATCAGAATGATTTACCGCTGGAGGAAGGGGAGGCTACGCATACAGCACTTCCTATGATATTGGAATATTTTAACTTTTTACACAGTTAGTGCTAAAAATAGCTATAATCTACACTTAATTATTTGATAGTGCTACCGATATATATTGATTTATTAAATTCTCTGTCTTATAAGATTATTGATTATCCGATATCTGGTGCTACCCATTAAGTATCTTTACTATACTCATTATGATTAATACAAGCGTGAGCACTAGTCACAGTATCCAACTCTATTAGATACTCGATATACAATATATAGACAGTGTGTCGATGGATGGGCGGCGACAATTTGGTTCTCTGTTGCGTTACGTAAAAGGAAGCTAATAACAACATTTTGCTGACTGTTTTCAGTATCCAATATTCTTAATGTTACAGAAAGCCTTTCTTTAATAACTAAACTGATGCTCACTTGTAATATTTATTTAATTGTGTGTGTGTGACAAGTATGTTATAATAGATAATTTTTTAATACTCTTCAAACACAGAATTATGTTATTGTTTTGT
>JAYRBW010007674.1:0-34919 GCA_036023295.1 Invenusta paracnida
AATTGTCTGCGACTTTAAATTATTAGAAATGCTAAGTATTAATATAAAACGTAACATGAAACAGACTAGACATCTATGGGTAAAATATCTATAATATTGGCTTTATAGGCGATTTATGTACTATAAGAGAGTAGCTATAATAAATTATATTTACTGGTTTGTAATAATAGTACCGGCTTTTAATTATTTGGTTTTTGATTACTAATGAAATATTTTCGACATATATTTTTGTCACTTATGCTTTTATTCAATTACATTTTTAATAATTTGTACTTAATGGCGTCCTTATTGAATATTATTTATTTGAAATATTAACACAACTAAGTGTTTCGTACATAAAATTTTAATTACTATGAAAACTATGTACCAAAGCGGCGAAATTTTAGACTACACTCATGAAAGTCTGATTCAGCAATTAAATATATATTTAACAATGTGGGCAATGTTCATAATACTATTTACAATAGTATTGCGTACTGTGTTTTTTATAGCAACGATGGGTAACAAAGGCTGTACCTGAGCTTTATATACCTCAATGCCTCAAATGGTGTTTCGGATACGGAATTAAGTTTATGTGTTCTTCCTCGTGCTGTATTAATTCTTCCACTGTGTGTAGTTAACCAAATATATGAGAATACTGTAATATTTCATTATCGCTATGTCCTCCATACAATTGCAAGGTATATATATAATTTAATTGTTGTATTCACCAACGCTATCTTTTTGTTCTTATTAAATGCTCATTGAGTACCTCCTATTTAAGGTTGAATTATTCACATATTGTATAATTTTTCTATAACGGTATTATGAACAATTTAGAAGTCGACGAAAACAATAGAATATTTACACTATAGCTTAAATAGACTGACTGGATTAATATTAATAATTCATATATTTTTAAAATTGGTATGCAAAAAAGTTAATATTAAATAATGAAAGACATGTAGGTATATGTATTTTCTATTTTTTTACATTTAATATAGACTTTAGATGTACGAGTATTTAATAAATTAAATTTATTAGATAAGCATTCTATACGATATGATTATGAATAAATTGTAATTTTTAATATATCTGTTGTCGTTTTAAATATAGTTTGTATATTTTTTCTCAAATAAGACAAGTTATGTATGGTTACCGAAAGTGTTAAGTAAGCGAAATTTTGAGCTAGGCGTGTAAATGTAGAGATCAACATGTAAATGTAGAACTCTACCTTTACATTTACACGTCAAGTTCAACCTCTCACTTACTTCCTTATGCTTTATGTACTTTTTATGCTCTATGTGACTATTATAAGAAATAATAATTACTTGAGAAATATTTATTCTTTAGTAATTAGTGGTTTCATTTATTGTTGGCTGTGTTTATTCTGTTTATTTAATATGCTAAAGCAGTACAATTATTTTATTCGGTCTATCTTATATGATTTAAAGTTTACTATTTTTCTCTAACTTACTACCGTACGCATATTATTAGCTTATAATACCGTTTTATCGGTCTAAACATTTGAAGAAGTATAATACTTATATGTATTATATGAAACATTGAAGGAATACTATTTTAGAAAACGTGGGAGATTTGTATACAATATATATCAATCCATTTGTGGTCTGTATACCATATGACTGACATACAGAGATTATTAGACTGTCAACAATTAAATATGAATTCTACGCTTTTAGATTTGTCTAGAAATATCAAAATTTTATTTTGTGGTAAACCTATAGTAGTCATTATATTTAATGGAGAATAAATTTATTATAGTTAAATTGTTATATTACTGTATTTCATTATTACAATACATTTTTATATCAGTACATATATAATATAAGTGTAATGTATTAATGGAATAGTGAAAATAGATACTTTATAGGTTATAAGTAATATAATTAATATTTTCTGTAGAGCATTTTTTAAATGAATATTGTTTTATTTAGGTATAAAAGTTAACATTAATCATTAACTCTCAATATAACATGGAGTGTTAGAACACATTAGCAATGTTTCAAAATTTCGTAGCGAATTCTTTTTAATGTATTTGGAAGACAACCTTTTATGACTTTATCTAATTATTACTTCTAACTATTATTTCATTTAAAAATGTATAAAAACTTGTATTTTTCCGAAAGTATTCATTCTGAAAATTACCGACATTGTTTGCCAGTTGGGGTGTGCTATGTCACACAAATTTGTTAAATTTAACCTCGTATATCAAATCAAATATTTGTTAAAAATAAATAAGAAGTAAATAATAATGAATAAGTTGTCTTCATAAAAGAATATATTCAGTATATAACTAATTACACGTAGTTATAACTAAAAAATAGTAAATATTTATCATTAAGGACATTTGTATACAACATGGGCAGCACACTCCTGACAGCTTCTTGACGACTTTGACTAGATCGCGTGGACAAATTAAGCACCAACTTTGCTTGTTTGCCGGTTATGGACGAGAGTTTCTATTGGTATGTTTTTCTTGTTCTGTCTAAATGTCAACCGACTATTTGGATATTTGAAAAAGAAAGCGTTGAGATTGTCCTATTGTCATATTCAGGGTAACTGTGAATGTATTGAACGTGGGCATTGCACGCAGAAATATTCAGTAAATTCATAAATGATGCAATCGTCGTCTGTTCGTCTTTCGAATGCAATAATAATTGCGGTCAAATTGGTTTAGTGTGTCGACACTACATAGTGAAACGAGTTGTGGTTTCTTCGTTTCGTCTTCTGTAACTGCTACTTCGTGAGGACTTGTTGATCGAAAAAGAATAGACTTGTTATTTTTTGGTATATATGAAACAAAGGTCTTTGAATCCGAAAATTCTTGGGTATGTGGACGTGATGTGTCGAGCAGCATTTGATTGAGCAGCTTTTGATTTGTTCTTTTTGATAATGCGGTCATTCTGCTTTCAAGAAGTGTTCTTAGAAAGTATCCATGTAAAGGTGTCGTCCTAATCATGTACATAAGTATATGGGTCAATTGTAAGACAACACGCTACCCTTGGCACTTTCAGGAATATTTCCATCACGACCTATGTAAGACTACAGATTGATACAATGTATTCATTAGTTGAATATATTCACAAAAACAATATTCTCATCATTTTATATATTTATTGATTGAGGGAAAATGGTGTCATTTTGCACCGACCTTATTCAGCCCTCCAATCAGCTTAACTCATTCAAGAGGGGTGGTGGCACACCATTGGTGGGTCGTAGAGTAGTACAAAGTATACTCCTAGAGAGTACAGCCAGAGTACATTTATTTTGTAAATTTTCTTTATATATATTTGTTTTACTTTTAAAATAAATTAAATAATTCGTAAGTTTCAAAATCGTTCTTATGGATAATGTTTAATAATCATCACAAGATTGTTAGCTATTCTATTATATTTTAGCTCATGTATTATTTAATCTGAGAATGTTAATTGCTCGATTAAAAGTTCGACACATCCAGATCACATTATTTGCAACATGGTTATTATTTTTTAATAATTATTTTACAATTATTTATTAGAATCTAAGTGATTAATTAGTATCATCAAAATACTCATTCTACTATACATTTACAATGCACATTCTGGTAATGATCAATAAGTTTTCGCAAACATTAACAATCTAAACAATACAATAACACAACAAAAATTGTTTTAAAAGCAAATGAACTGCAGGATTCAGCAGTCCCATATCATAATTCTATCCTAACCATTCTAACTTGTCTACCAGATTCCAGCCGTCAGTTGAGCGGCGCACGGCAGGATCTCAGCATCCTCTTGAGCAGTCAGAGTCGACCTATCGGATAGAACAGCGTCAGCAACAGTTGGCAACTCTTCGCAACCTTCAGGGCGTCCACGCTCCACTGCGTCTTGCCATGGAGGAGAGGATCGTAGAAAGGAATTCTCGACGACTTCCCGGTCTGTCCTCATCTCATCTCATGCGGGATATACTCACGGGACGCATAGACGAGATCGGCTTTGAAGACTATCTCAATGGTCAGTCTGCTGATCTCTTCTCTCTAGCTAAATATTCTTTAGTCTATTTAAATAAAGTAACTTGTTTAAATTTAATTACTACGTAGTATTGATTCTTTGGATCTTAATTAATATTGAGAGAATGTGTGCTCGATTTCTAAGTATGTAGCAGTATACGCAAGCAGAACAAATAAAAGTAGAAATTTAAAATAAATATGTAACTAAGAAGACTGTTTTTATGCTTGCCAACATAATTAAGAAAAATCATGTTCCTGTAATATGTCACTAAAAACAAAGGTCCAGTTACTAAGAAGATGTAAACCTCTCTTCTTAAGTATGTCTATAAACTGAAACAAGTATTTTTAACTTGTAACAAGAACAATGCTTAGATTTAAGATATAAAATGATGAACAATACAAAAATTTTGTTAAAAAAAAACAAAGTATCAATCATCCCACATGAATAATCAAGCTAAGCAGAGAAGTACTGCGTTGGTTATTGAACTTTATTTTTGGTGGGTTACCATAAAAATAAACTGATTCGTAAAAATCGTTTTTTAAACAATATAACAAACTTTATTTATTTGTAGGTTGTAGTTTTAAAGTTTAACGTTTAACGTTTTTAAAGAACTGCACAAAATGTGTTCAATGTTTCCAGATATTTTCCTTAAATTTCGATAATGTTCTTCAAATCTTGAACTCTCTTGTCTAAGGCTATGTGCATTCTATTTGGAGTAAAGATTGGAAGGTGCTTACAGAGAAATTGTTCAAGATCATTCATTCTTGTCACCAAAATCCATTCTTTGTCGATTTGTTTCCAATCGGGAAAATATGTAACCATAATAAAAATTGTAGTCTAGAGAGTATGGAGGCTTCTTATAGAGTGTAACTGTTTTGCTGGTCAGGAAGTCAATGGTGACTATAAAACATGTGGCTGAGCATTATCTTGGATAAGGTGAAGATTTTCCATAAGGATTGCATTCCGACCTTGATTTTTTAAATACTGTGCCATGGTGCAGAGGAACAGTATAGTATGTAGAACTCTAAATTGAAGCTTTTATTTCTGTCTAAAACTTCATAGTAATGAACTCCACGTATAGTTACAGTTACAACGGCCATGTACTTCTTCTCCATAGTATTCCTAGCAGTCTACGGAACATCTCCATCCAGTCAAAGCACAAATCCAATGCTATTGTTTGGGCATAGTTTTCGACTATAAAACTATTTTTCATCGATTGTAACGAGATTTGAAATGACGATTCGTGAGTTGAAATCTTTTATCAGCTCCTTGCACATTGCGTTGCTGTCGATGTACCTCACTGAGTGTATGCGGTTTACCATGCCGAAAAATAAATCTAAAAGTTTAGAAATATCTCTGACTGATAATTTGGGGTCTTCGTCAATTGCAGCTTCGACTTTAGGGTTACCACTGTCCGGAATACGGGAAGAAGCAGTTCTTTGTCCGTCTTGAACCTCTTTCATAATCTGCTGAACTCGTCGTATTGACACGGTTTCATCGGGCTAAGCAGTTTCAATTATTCAATGAATTTCTGCACCTTTCATTTCATTTCTTCTAAGTGATTCTATAAGAAACAACAATTTTTTATAGTTGAATTCCATTTATATCAGTCTATCAATAGTCGTTATATCTTTGCATATAGTCAATAGTCTAACAAATTCTCTAATTTAAACAAAATTGCAGTATGCCGTACATGCAAAGATGATAATTTTAAAATTTATTAGCAAATTTGGTAATGCCGTATGCAAAGATATTTATTATATGCATTCATAGATAGAAAAACAGAAATGTATATATTTTAATAACGAAATTGTTTACGGATTAACTTATACTTATGGTAAAAATCAAAGTATTTTAATTATTGAACAATCATTATATGTGTCATAGATTTACCATATTTGCTTTTAAATTACAAAAAAATAATGATTTAATTTAGGTATATAAATACTGAAATCATAAACAATTTGTTAAACATTTGGAAAAGAAATATGTATAATAATATTGGGCACGTTTTCTATAGTAATATTACATTGAATTGAAAAAGTGAAATAAAAGGAAAAAATTGTTGTGTCCAATTATACATATCTCTTTTCGAAAAACGCTTCAATAATGGTTTATGATTTATAAATTAGATGTAAAGGCAACCAAATATTATACTTTATAGATTACTAAATATAATGCTTTATAATTACAACTCTTCTATTTTATTTTATTTTCTGGTAAAAAGGCAAAACATTTATTATTAAATGAACTAATTTTGAAATGACCACGTGTTGCAGTTTTTGTCGTCTATATTATTAATTCTAGTAGTGTTTTGTATTTATAAAAATTAGTTTAACCACATTATCAACTTATAACGATAGTGTCATACGCAGATTCCTCAAGAAAGTTGTCTTTGCTTTAAACATGTCGCCTAGCACAAATGAATGTTGTTATGATAATTCGTTTAACACAGACGACTTAATTATATCTAAGTATTGCAAAAATACTAATAATGTGAACTCAGTTAATTAAAAAAGTTAAAGGCATTCTTATACACAAAGGAATATTAATACCATTGTAACAAATAGATAAAATGTTGAGTGAATATTTTGTTAGCGTACGGAAATCAAATGATCATAATTACATGAAGGAAACTCACAACATCGTTCTGGTTCATAAACCAGTCTCCAAGTATTGGCAATAAACATACTAAAATTCAATTTTTCTGATTCGGACATAATATCACTTTCCTCAAGCTATACGAATGAACCACTGAAAAGAGATAGAAGCCATGATCGACTTGATGACGAAAGCCGTAGACAGAAATAAATTGTAGTCTGAGGATTTCCCAGAACTTCTAATTTCTTAGGAAGAACTGGACTAGAATTTTGCCACAATAGATAACAAAGAAGGAAACTACGTGACGAACAAATCCTCAACATCCCAAAGAAGTGATAACCCCATAACCAATAATTATTACAATTATATATTTTATTCGTGATGTCTTTCATTGATTTTTGTTCTTAATGACTATTTTGGTATAACCCGTCAGCAAAAATCAATGTTTGGACTTTAATAATTAATTGACGTATTATACGACTTTAAAAAATGTTTAATTTTATTAGGTAGCGTGTGTGTTATTTATGTATTAGACTAGAATGAATATTAAGAACATAAAAACATATACGCTTAAGTAACACAAATTGTTGTTTCATTTACATTTTATATATTTAACGCAGAATATTATCAAATAAAATGTTCTATTATTTAACTTAAAATAACCGACTTCCTTGTTAAAATCTATGTATCTGGTGATTATTAGCAATGTATGTATAGTATCGATTAAGTCATGTTGAAAACAATTAATGATATTTACCATCCTACATAATATTCGGTATTGACGCAAAGAGATTAAAGACATTTTAACGTTTAGATTATTTAATTACATATCGTTGCGTTGGAGGCATTTAAATCCGTAGTTCTTATATTATTATTCATTTGTAGGGCAATAATTATTGAACTGTTGATATGTTCTAAATTTGACGATGAAATTATATATTATATCGCGGGATTTAATGCTCCTAACTGTATACATTTAGTTATATGTCTCATATTATAAAGTTATATACTGAAATGATTATGCAGTATACAATCTGGTATTTTTGTCTGTATCACTTTTTTTCGTGTTAGTTGTTTTTCTTTTAAAAATTACCATTGAAATTGTTTTTATTGTTTTCTGATTGTACATAGCTTTTATACTGTCTCGAAATTCAGAACTTATTGGATATTTTAGTGTAGATTATTATGACCGGTTTACATCCTGCTCTGAATAAAATCATCTCTGTAAATATGATGGCAATAAATGTGATATTTATATGTTATGTATGATACATGTCAATTATATAGGACACGTTATATTATCCGTGTAGTTAATGTTTAAGACTGTAATCAATTAACACCGCAAATAAAATGAAAATGTAACTTAATCTATTACTACTATGACTAATAATAAAATTAATATTATTTAAATTTCTATAACATGTTTCTTGTCTTTCGGTCACTTTCATTTATATAGCTATGTTAATAGAAATCGATAATTATATATAACCAGAGTTCGTACTTTATTGTTATCTGTTATACAGGTTTATTATTAGTTAGTTAGTTCGGAAGGATTTTGTAATTAGGATCGCGAGATGCCATAATACGAGATTGGTGGTTTTCAGCTGTATAATAAACTACATGAAAATATAGTTCTGCTAAAACAATACACAAACATAAGGATTCCTAGATTTTTATGTGGTTTGCTTTTAGTTAGTTAGTCTCGAATAAAATATAACAGTAATTATCAAATAATTTATATTAATTTAAAATCCTCTCAATATGAAAATAATATTATTTTACTAATTTATTAATTAGCTATTATCGGATTGTTTAAAATTAAATTTAGTTTAGTTTAATCCTTCTTATTTAATCCACAATATATGTATACTCGATTGCTAAAATATGTATACACCTAGTTATTTCATCATTTGAATTATTTGAATTAAGTTGTTTAATTAATAATATTCAACACACTTTCTGTTTGTCTTTTTGTTATTGTGTTAGTGCTTTGTCTTTATTTTTACATTGGTCAAAGATAACGTAACGATATATTACACTATAAATTGCATATCAGTTACTCAGTTATCAGTTTATATACTAACTTTGGCAGGCTGAATATATTTTTGCTTTGTTATTAGCCACTTCTAAGGCAGCCTACTATAATACATACATTTTATATACATCATATATTAAGCTCGGCAGGTAAATTGTTTCTTCCTTGATTCGTTTCTACTTGTTTCATCGGTCTGTGAATGAATTCTCAGTGATATTACGTTTAGATTCGGCAGTTTGATGGCTAGTCAGTGCAGTCCTTGAACATGTTACTATTCTGCTGTAACTTTCTTACTATTACATATTTATAGTTCAATGCACATATACATATGTGTGTAACTAGGTGTAGTATATACATATTGCAGTTAGCTGCCTAGAACGGTGTATCACCCTGTTATGTGTTAATATAGGGGTTTCGGCATTTGCACTGTTTATGTACAACTCATACTGTCACCTGTGCTTGTATATACCAACACCACCTCAACTATATCATCTATCGTACTACACTATATACTTGCGCAGACATAATACGCATATATGCGAGATATAGATACTAGAGGAGGTACCTCTGCAACCTGTGCGTAATCCACAACCACTACCCGTTTATATTAAACTTCTGATAACACTGAGAGGAGTAGTCATGGTGGTTTACAACAGTTATAAACAGATACAAAAAATCTGATTATAAACTTGGGCGGCTTATATGTATTTACATATCTTCATTCTGCTTTGGGTCTAGCATGTGTGCCTGCGTATAATATGTTGTATTTCTGTATCAGTCTAATAAGATCATATCTATACCTTTATCAAACTATACGATGTATATAATATAGATACATTTATAAAATTATGGAATAAGTACGTATTCTCTCTCTACCTCATATATAACATGATTTTGACCCATATTTGTGGGATTTGTGGGTTAGATTACTTTTTGATCATCTGGGAACCTATTTATATATATTGTTAATGTTCCGATTTGGATAATATAGTTGCATGATTTTTCTTAAACATTCCTATACAATTTATCAAAATGTACTATTTCACAAGGCTTGATTTCTTTGTATTGAATTTCAAGGGCATTAGAATATCATAAAAACAGGCGTCAGTTGCTAAAGATTTAAAGGTTGCAAACTATGATATTAAAAAAATTAAGCCTAGTCTGTTAAATATTTTAAGATTTATCAGTTTCAATTATTCATCAAGCTTCTTTAATTACTTCTTTTAGATTTATTTTTTAAATTTAAATTTTGTTATACTGCTAAATCACTCAGAATACTCCATATACTTCAGCTCTGTCTTACAAATTAGAAATATAACTATAGCATTCCAAAAGAAGAGGTTGTGTATCCTTACAAAATTCCATGAGAATCGCAATAATTGAGGACAAATTCTTTTTTTGTGCTGTGTTTATAAACAGCATGTGCACAACTCATAGTGTCACAGCGCTCGTGTATACAACGCCCATATATAACCCGTGTGCACGGCATCCTAAAATGTTGTTTATCTAACTGACAGTGTGCACACTACCCATATAATATGACATGCTTTTTGCATATTTTCTACAACTCTATTCTATGATTATTTTGTCAGGTTGTATTTATAATACCTTACCTATGGTTCTTAATAATTTATTTTAACTATTTTAAGCCATAATCTAATCATGTTTCCCATTTAAAATGTATGAATTTCCTCGTTTATAAAGCAATACGAGTAGACAGGATATGATTTAATGTTCTTTTAATGAAATTTTGAATTATACATATTTTAATATTAATGATGAAAACACATGTCCCGAAAATTAATTTCTCATCATGCAGTGTGTACTGACCTTGAAATATAAAAAAATGTTTGTCTATATTATATTGGATAAATCTATAGGTCTGCAAGTTGCGGTCAATATTTTCTCAGTTCTGATTACCTAAGTATTTGTAGCAATCCCCCAACTCTTAATATAATATGCAAAAATGTATGATTCGTTTATATGTGTTGTGTTATATTGAATAAAGTAATTCAGATGATAATATGTATCTACTGGAATATTGCCCCCCCCCCGTTACTTGGTTGCCTTAGTAACACCAATATTTCTCTCTCCACCGATTGACAAAGCACGTGCCCTGTCCAGCAGTTTGGGTGCTTTATATAATTTGTACCTACCTCCCCATGTACGATATACATTTATTAAATATTTTTAATTAATTTGACAAGAAAGTAATTGGAGTATTTCATGTACATTTACAAGCTTAAAGGATACATCACATGAACAGGTACATACTTTGTGTGGGGGTTTGCCCACACGCGTACACGCTCCCAGCTACAATATATGAACTATAATGTCTGTCCTATACGGCCAATAATACAGATAGATGTTCTCTCACCGGTCGCGCCTAACGATGAAACTGTAACATGTTAATTCGTCCTACAAGTGATGCCTATAAAGATGATAATTATGATTCTGATAGTATCCTTATCATGTGGCATTTTGTATGTGTTTAGGTACTATTTCTTTATCTTTTTAAGGGAACAGACAGGCAGATAAACTAAGTGCTGGACTGGACTGTAACTTTGAACTGCCCATCTTATTCTAATGTACAGGTGCAGTAACCGTCCAAATAGATGGGTCTGTAGATTCTATACCCTTCGATACAGCAGCTACTACAGAAATCCCACTCTTTACATCATCATCACTGCATCCAGTGGGGTTGCTTTTTATCGTTGTAGTAATCTTATCTAGAACCTGTTGTACACCGATCTGTCTATAATGATGATGATGTATAGAGATCATCTTGTTTAATGTGACAATTTTCCACTAATAATTGTGATATAGTTTGGTTACGTGGTATACACTGGCCACCTGTGTATTTTACTTAGTACATAGTACTGTCCTGTTCCCTTCCTTTTTTTAATTTTCTGCCTATATCGTATAATATAGTATACGAGCGATCGATAATGATATTCTAAATGTTTTTTTATACGAACCGAAATATATATCGCCAAGACTGTATTAATAGCAAATTGATAAATCATAATATGTAGATATTTGAACAATATTATGTCTTCTCTGTTTTCAGATCCTTCAGAAGCAGAGACCATTGGTCAACCTCACATGATGGCAGAAAAACAAATGGGCTTATTTTAGACATTTTGTTGACTGAAACATTTCCCGTGTTTATTACGATGGTTCCTGTTTTTTTTAAGTAAATAAATCATTAGTTATATTATATAAGTGGTACACTTTTATTCAGTTGTGTGCATGTTTTATATACAGAGTTATGTTTTAATTACATGTGGTACAAATAATTATTTAAATTTTTGATGTACAGTAAGTGAATATTCATACATAATTTTGTCTAATATAATTACAATATTGTTATATAAATATACAGAGCATCTTTTTAAATGAAATATGTGTTGTTTCTTTCCTTATTTAGGATATGAGTTTTTTTACATATCCATGTACCATTGAAATTATATTTTCAATCATTTATAACGATCCAAATTCAATATAATACAACTTATAGCTAGATATAAATTATTTTTTATTAAGCATGTATTGAAAAGTTAATTTTTCAATGCGTGATCATATATGAAAAAATTAGTTATTAGTGGTCAACTTTTCACTACTGCTCATTACTTTAGTTCATGAAAAGTAATCTATAAAAAATCAATAGAATTGTTAAAGTAAATCATACATTTTTCATAGATAAAAGCAATATCATAGACCTAGATTGCCTAATCTGATTCTCAAAAATAGAATCAGCAGAATTAAAAGCAGCAATAGTATTGTGATTATGAACGCACAATATAATGTTGCTTATTAAAAAATTACATTTACTTATTTGAGAAGTGCCACTTCAAATTTCTTGAAAATAATCATTACACAATTTTTATACATGTGATGTGGATAGTTTTATTAATTATACATAACAACACAAATTTCATGTAGAATATAGGTTTGCTGGTTCTATGCTTGTGTTTTGACTTAATATTTTGTATAAATATATATTTATTTGTAGCCGTACACATGTATGATTACGTTATTTTCTATATCAAATTCTGTTAGATATAATAGTTATTCTGTTATTGAAAATTTGACAAATGTACAAACTGTTCCTAATTCTAACATATCAAAATTGCCTTCCAAGTGAGAATTCTTATTTATTTGGAATCTCCTTATTGGTAATTTGGTAATCCAATATATAATCTTTAAAAGTAAATAGTTGTACTATAAAATATCGCTTAGTATGCATAAACATACATACATTTATTGGTACAATCCTAAAATATTGTTAAAAAAGTAATCACTGTTCCATATATTTCAGTGTTAGGAATTATAGGCATCATGTAAATGGAGGAAAAATAAGTACGCAAAACAATACAAAATATTCTTTACCAAAAAGTATACAATCAATTATGGATTTATAAAAATACAATAAACTGTACAATTAAAAACTTTGTTGAATAATATAACAAATAATATATTAAGTACAAATTGCATAATTCAGTTATGTTCAGTATTTATATAGTTTACAGGCATATATGTTCAGTATGTATATACAATGACGTGTCAGACGAAACTAGCCTCCTTGTAGGCTTCATAGGTGTACTTACCCTTATTGTGTCGCTCCAGTGTCCGAATATCGTATCTATCAGAGACACCAGCTTCTTCCTGCGTTACTAGTGGAATTGGCCGAAACACATGGGTTCCGTAGTCACAGGGTGCACGTGGAGGGGGTCTAGGGCGGCCCATAGTTTGACACCGACGAGAGTCTACAGGTGTTGGCATACCACCGGTGTTGATCTCGTAGTAGGTGTGCTGTAACTGAGCTGGGCTGTAGATAGCCTGTCCATCACCTGGTAGACAGGATGGCGCCATAAGGAAACCACCGGTAGAGTACTGGGGCAGATGGGAGGGCAGGTTGAGCCCAACGCCGCTTGTCATGCTCATGTCCATTTGAGGACCTCCGTTGCCACCTCGAGGTCGGTAGGTGCCACACACGGAGTCTAGGGTCTGATAGTCGGGCGAGGAGGGACGCGGGGCCAGATCGATACCTGGTTCGGAGACACGTCTGATTGTGGGGGTCACTGAGGATTGAGAGAGGAGTTGAAGGGACATTAGAGTTTTTTCGGTGTCATCTTGATATCTCAAGTTCTTTTAACTGCTGTAGTGTCATTTGGTGCACAAATCGTTTTCAGACTGTCGCCGGTCTGCTACATAGACTTGACAATCGCTATGTCTGCAAGAATAACTTGCCCATCTTATAATATCCAAACTTTTAATTAGTTGTTTAAAGAATCTTTGATTTGAACCTGATTATAGTTTATATTTTTATCTCGGTTTTAAAACCTTTTCCCCCTAAATTGTTTCATTTTATTCTGTTAAGTTGTAGCTGTCTAGTGTTGGTCTCTCATATATAATAATATGGATTCACTTGGTCCTTATTATAGCAGCTATTATTGAATTTGACTCGCCAATACCTCTTATTGTCGAGTCTCATTCACACATCATTAGATATATATATATACTTATTTATGTTCTAAAAATTGTTTCTTTATTATTAAAAAATATTATATAAATTTGGCAGGAAACCACATTTGAATAATAATACAGATTAGATATATATAACAGAAATACATATAAGCCCTTGACAAAGTAAAATGCGCACGTTATATATATTTTGAAAAACTGTGACCAATCCAACTTCGAAAAAACCTTTATTAATGCCATTTAATAAGTTACTAGGTACCTATGTAAGTTTCTAAATGTATTGCAATTGGTCTATTTTATCGATCAAAAGACATACGAATTGATAAAATATTTGGTATGTAAGTAATAACCGATTACACCAATCACCTGTACGAAACATTACGTAATCTTCTAGAGTTTAAATCTTCTATAGAGTACAACAAGAGTTAAAATTCTGTGTGACTCAAAAAAAGAAAAATCAATAGATATAATAATAAATGATGTATATCTCTGCTATACAGCAGATAGATAGACGAGTGATGGAGGGGTGGTTTTAAGAGGATGTATCGTTATACTTTCTGCATCTACATATTACATATAATATAGACCAATATAGAAAATACGCATGACTGTCAAATGTACAATCGCCCTGTCTTGTAACACATGGGTATGGTACATATGATACATGTAATAAATATCAAGTTGGACCATAAAACAGTACTCAGAGAATGTAGTAGCTCTATATAAGGTTGTGTATTGTACAGGTACTACAGTTAACATATTTTTCTACCTTCGTTTCCTGAACTGGAAATTTCGAATTTATGATGACATAATATTTTATAGCAAGAAAGGTGAAATATATATACATATTTGCAAAGGATGACTTTATCTCGCTTTATAAATCAAGGTGCATTTTAGAATTTAGTTATTTAGATATAGATCGAAGAATATGTCTTAAAATAATTCATAAATGTGTAATATATGTTTAAAAAGTGCATTTTTCTGTCAAGCTATACAAAGACCGGAATATTATTGTTTTGGGAAATTACAAAATCTATTGTAGGATAAGCATAATTATTCAAATGACGAAATGTAATAGCCACACTAATTAAATATTAATCATTGAAAATGTTAATATTCTTTACGTAATAAAATGTGAATTGTTAAAATGTTTAGGTTGTTCAGAACTGATTTAATTAATAAATAAATATGATGTTAGAAACAATTAGAGAATTTGATGTGACCAAGCATATATACAGGGGTTCAGGCAAAGTCCGCCGATTTTCGGATGTACAATTTTATGTAGAATTCTATTATTCAATGATTTTAAAATGTCCCTGATTTTTATTCAAACTGTCTATGTCTATGATATTGATTCACACTACCATTTTTTTATTGTTTATTGATTTTAACCCAAAGACGTTATTTCTTCTAATATCTTTTAATATTTGTTTAAACTGTATTTTATATTTAAACAGGATTGTATTTCAAATTGATAATCGTGGGCCTAAAAGACCTTCAATATGTCTATTAACAACCTTGCACCCCTCCTCTCTTCTATTAGAACGTTGAATCTGCAGGGATGCGTAAGTCATGTAAGGAGATGCCAACTTGCAGGAGATATGGAAAAATACAAAGTGAAAATAAATGCTACTTACAGAGACAAAGACACAAACAAATGAGGACATAGTGATTGGATAATATACAATAAAGATGTTAGAGACGAATAACAGGCATCATGTTCATGGTTTTGCTTACCATAACAAGATCAATCCCTTTCTACATAGATGCTGGACAGTCTCTGAAAGGATCTGTATAATTCAATTGAAAGTTCAACGAGGAATTATCAGAATTATCAATGTTTATTTCCCACATAGTGGGATTACTAATCAAAATGAAGAAATTGTCGAAGAATTCTATGCAGAACTACAGAAAGAAAAGAATGAAACCATAGGAAGTATTTTAAAACAGATTTCTGGAAACTTCAATGCAAAAGTGGGTAAGAAAGATAATGACCCTTTGAATAATCTAGGTAAATACTAAAGAGGGCATAGAAATAAGAATGGATCAAAGCTGGTTAACTTTATGAGTATAATAACCTATTACTAGTTAGTACTTGTTTCAACACCCTGCTAGACACCTGGCAAGGAAATAGGAATAACAACGAATCAATAATATATTCAGATAGATTACATTATTTGTGATTATAAGCAAAGGACGTTAATCGAAAATGCAAGGTCATATGCTGGCACATTATTGACAAAAGATCATAAATTGGTAATAGCCAAGATTGATCTCAAGAGGATCTACCCAAACTGGACAACCCACTCTCAAAAATGAAACCATCTAAAAAAACCATTGATAGCATTCTTCTAAATAAAGGAAGTAAAATTTAAAGAAAACATCAACAGAAGATTAAATGAAAATGATCATAACAATACTAGCTGGAAGATTATTAGTATTATCATACTAGAAGCTACCAAAGATACGGTATAGGTTGCAAAAAGAAACCTAGAAGAGGTACTAAATACAATCCTGTTATTGAAGAGCTAGGTATCTAAGAAACAAAAAGAACTTAAACTAAAAATTAACAACCCAAGAAACAGATAAAGAGAACAACAAAAATTGAAAAAGCAGAGGAATATCATACTCTTAGAGATCATAAGAAAATGCAAAGAAGAATATAACAAACTTTTAGAAGAACAAACCCTGGAAATTGAAAATGCTCGAGAATTAGGAAGATGTTTAGAGCTATGAAATTCCAATTGAAAGGAAAAAATATATAAAATGTTTTACAGAGATACAGATTTAAAGGAGATTCTACCGAATGAAGAAGCCAGATTGAGGATCAATGCACACTATGAAGATAAGTTCTATAGTCCAGGGAATAACTGACTACCTAGATTACCAAAACTAATCATGTGTGTAGAAGTCAAAGAATCTATTAAAAATCGGAATGATGGTAAAACTCTTGGCACAGACCTAATCACATCGGAAATGCTTAAGAATGCTGGAAATATTATTATTGGCGAGATCTGGACGTAATTTGAGATATTGTTATTCCCACTTTATCTACTATGAGATATTTTAATCATATTCACCAACAGAATGGTGTCAGTGCACTGGACATTTGCTGTCAGAAATATGTTAAATACAAACTTTAGCTGATAGTTGGATTGGGTAGTCAGGCCTTATATACAATGGCCACCTCATAGCCCAGATCTCACAATCCCTGATTTCTGGTTGTGGGGATATTTAAGAGATAATTTTACCGGTCATCACGTGCTGAAATTCTTCCAGACCTCGCCGAAAGGTGCGAAGAATTCTTTCACAATTTTGGCTATGACATGGTCAAACGATCTTACTATTTATCTTAGTACGTAATTATTATTACAGACATATTTTATCCTATGAGAAATTGACTTTAAGTGTACATTTTCATAAACATTTAGTCTAATATTTGTCTCATTAAGACGAAATGTATATTCCACGATTTGATTTTAATTGTCTCTCTTGTATTATTTTCTGGATTCAGATCTATGTTATCTTATAATTTAGGGAGTAATTGTTTTATTTTTATTATTTTATTTTAAAAATTGATGATAAAAGATTATGGAAGATTGTTCAAAGATGTATATACATTCTGAATAATAATTAATTTAAAAAATATAGGAAAAAACATTATTTGATTATTATTTTGGCATATATAGCAGCATAAATACAGAAAATCACGTTCCTTTATCTTAGTTTTTCAAGGAGTTCTTACATATGTCTAACATAAAGGAAACAAATATTGAAATATCTGCCAGGGGTTTCAAGGCAAAGAAATCATGACTCCAAAAAAACAGCAGAATTTTCTCCATTATATAATATGTACAAACGCGTATTTTGATAGCAGGATTTTCCCGCTGCGGATGAAATCTCTACATGACACGAAACAAAACACAGGAAAATGATTCACTTCTTTAGACAGCTAAATATAGAGGTACATTCTATATATATATATTGTTCGTGGACATAGTTTGTGTTATTCTGAATAGCACGCCTGAATAAAATTTAATTAGATCAGGTATTTTTCTGACCAGAGGGCAGCTAATTTGTCTTTCCTTTCTAGTTCTTTCATCGTCTTATCTTTTATTTTCATTCGTCAGTTTTATTTAGTGTTTACCTATATATTTCCCATATAGAATCTGTTTTTATTTTTTATAAAATAGGCAGAGACATTTTGATTTTCCAACAATATTTCTCAATTACAGAAAACATCTTATAATACGAGATTGCATCTCAATTATATATTCATATTTACAGGAAGTTACTATAGATGTATGTTTATATATAGTAGTATAAACCTACATAAAATACATATATTTAGTTAGATATAATATTAAAGTTTAAATCTAAAATTTAAAGTTGAAGTAATCATCTGCATTTTTATAAAAAGATTTAGATGTTTCTATAAATTCCTTTTATTTTACATTATGTTATCCTCAGAATTAAATAAATTGCTAATAATTGTATCTTATCATTTAATCTATAAGTACTATATATAGAATTTTTTCGAATATTATTGGCATAATAAACTTGAATAACTATAAATTAAAAAAAACGATCTTAATATAGCTACATACTAATAATAATTTTTATTTAACAAAAATTAGAAATAATTGTTTACAAATATTAAAAGGAAATTTCTGTATATACATATACACATATATTCATATGAAATGTACCTATATTTCAAGTATTTACCTACAAGTATATAGGACCTATTTTTGATTCAACGAATGCGCTCTGCAAAAAAATATATAATTGAGGCATAAAATATACCTATAACCAGAATTATTTAAAATTTAATATAAACATTTTATTTTAGTTCTCAAATTTGTAATATCTAATAATCATATTTTTAATGACTTAAATTATAAGGCTATAATAAATAAATAGGAAAATATACAGTATAACTTAAAATCGTTTGCTTCTTATTTTATGCTTATATATGTATATATATACTATTAATAATAAGTTTATATTTGTATATATATATATATGTGCAATGTGAATGAGAATGGGAATCGCTTAACTGTACTAAAGAAGAGAAAATAAGATAAAATATAGTAATGTTGGTTCTATGCAATAATTATGAATTTTATACAAGATAATATGAACACCAAGTAAATTTTTCGTGTGTTTATTACTCGAATGAGCACTCGTATAGAAACTTAAATGCACATGAGAGCATTTGTATTAATACAAAATTAGTAACATATTTCCATGGCATGTATAACAGTTATAGACAGTATATAGACAAAACGACGTGTGTTCTTTCTGGTGGTTTTTAGTCAATGATAGATACCTATTATAAATCGACTTAACTACAATTTTTAATTTGGAAACTGTCAATTTATTTCATGACATACTCATAGCCCGTTTTCCTTTTTGAACTGGTTGGAAAGAATTAATATAAATAGTAGACAGACACACAATAACTAAGAGGAATTAGGGAGAAAAGTGACCATCAATATAAAACACAATTGTGGATAATTGACAATAAAACTTGGAATGCTGGATGTATATACACAATTTCATAGTGAGCAGTTCTAGTCTCACTTCCTAAAAGAAGGCTTTCGCTGCGGTCATCTACACTTCAGATCGCCTTAGGTATGGACGCTGTACCACTTTAACCGGACAATCCGGCTTTTTGTGGCAGCAGCAAAGGCGTCACACGTTTACGCCTAACCTAGGGTTTCTCCGGTGTATAGTACGTACACGACATATTAAATACTACACACCGTCCGATGTATAAGTTGTCAATCAAGTTTTGTTTCAATTAGTAAAATAATTTTCAGAATTTTCATAAAACATTTGAGCTGAGCAAAGCCCGTAATATAGCAACTCGTAAAGAGTGGAAGTTGCATTTAGCCGCGCTCATACTGCGGAAGATAATTAAATCGGGTGCGAGATTTAATAAGTATAGCGAAGAAACAACACAAAGTGAATATGAAAGTTAGGTGGTAGTTGGTAGTTAGTGGTAGGTTGTTCAAGTAGATGACTTAATTGTGTTTAATTCAACGTTATTGCGTATAGATTTCAATCATCAGTGAAATGTTATTAAGGGAGATTTTTGCCCCTTGAATCTCGTAAAAAAAGTTTTAACTATATAGCTGGACAATGATTTTAGGATAACATAACAAAATTTCAAATAGTTGAAGGAGGTACTATTGAAAGCTTTATTTGAAACTAAAGACAAACTTTATTGCATTAAATGCCTGAAACAGTTTACTTTGTCTAAAGCATTATAATTTATATAGAGCTGAAAAGGTGTAAGTGTTTTAATTTTAAAATGTTACTGTGTTTTAGTCATTCATGTTAGGTAACTTCCGTTTAAAAAATATTAACAAAACTTTCTTAGTTTAGTGTGAATAATACGTGAAAGTTTTATCTTTCAAAATCATGAATGCATTACAATTTTTTAATTTGTTATCTATAAAATACTAGTAGCTAGTTTGTTTATAAAATCTATTAGAAATTTATATTATTAATGTTAATTTTCCTTACTTCCATGCATTCTTGCTGCATATAACTGCTTCTTTTTCGTATTACCATCCATGTCATCCAAATATACTGTGCTGCCATGAGCTGCTGCTTTTGCTAAAAGAGTGTCACCCTGAAATGGAGTAAGTAATATAGCATTAGTAAATACTGTAAGTAATATATTTTACAATGTACAGATAGATATATATGCAATACTCCAAGAAATTACCTTAATACTCTTGGTAGATATAGTTAAAACTATAATATAAATTTTAATAAAGTATTATTTCTAATTATTCGTGTCCATAACTGACATTAATTTTTCAAACTTTAAAAATTAATTTAATGCATTATTAAGAATATATTCATATAATAATGGGATACAATAACTAGTAGCAGTTCGAGACATGCTTCATATAGGATTCTCCATAATTAGATACTTATTCTCTTTTTGAAGATGGCATGTAACAGTCGTCATATTACATATTATGTATTATACTATAACTGTCGTTAAAAAAAGTAAAATATATTCTGATGTACCCTATTTACTTATACACCTGACCAGTTTTCAAAAGGTATTATAATTTTTTAAATTCTGAAGAATTCAACTCTAGAATACATAAAGAAATAGATGAAATATTCATTGTCAATCTAAGAGGGAAAGTATTCAAATAAAGAATTTGCATCCTGCATGGAGCTTACAATACTATTACAATTTATGTTAAAATGTATGGAACTTACATACTTATGCACTACACTTGTGTTTGCCGATATGTACCTATTGTATATTTCATTACGCGTAGGGCAAGTGTTTAAATTGGGCTTACTTCTTTACTGTTTCTATATTTGTGACTGTCACTTTTTGATCGGAAATTAGTATCCTATTAAAAACTGCAAGTGAATCCTCATGCTTAATAAGTAACATTAACATATTCATAGACATTTCCGTTCGCGAATCATTAAATATTCACCTGTCTCAATTAAATAGCCGAAGCCCAGAATAAATTATTTTTCCCGGATATTGCCAAAGTGCCACTTATAATGCTTTGTATGAATAATTGACTATTCTTTTTCAAAAATATAATGTAAATTACTATTCATATACTAAACATTCACACACACACACCTACATACATACATATATATACAATTAAATATATATTATAATACAACACTATTGTACAATATATACAATGTAATACAACAATATTTTCATAAAAACGATATATTACCTATTATAGTTAAGTATAAAACAAGCTGCAATCAAGTGTAGTTTTTATAATACGTAAAAAAACATTTTTGAACCTAGTAATATCCAATCTAAGAATATGACAGTGTTTACTAGAATTACATTATCTGTAATACCATAAATTTATAGGTATTTCAAACAGTCAATCGAATTTATTAATTTCTTAATTGATATTGATTTTAATTAAATATTTTGTGAATTAATAGTTAATTGGCCATATACAATTTTGATATGCCACATAATATAGCATAAGATTCAGATGGCCACAAATCAGAAATGTTTCCTATATAATATGACAACATGAATAGAAAAGGTTCTTGAAGGCAATTAAATGTTAATTTTTGCATTCATTAAATTAATGATTTAAGCTCTCATGGTGTTTTACATATGTACAATCATAAGATAATTATTAGATATCATATAACATTTTATAATACATACATATTTATATGTCGCTCAATAATTTACACCTATACGCATTACAAATATTCCTTTGTAAGTGTCATTATATAGAATGAACATAATAATTATAAGAAGATGCAACCTGCATGAAATAATTGTACTCGTAGTCACCGTTTAAAATGAAATTACATTTAGTATACAGCATAGGTACTGAAGTTATATGAATATACATAAAATATAAAGGTAATCTATGAGTTAGTACCTATGTTTGTATATTCGTAGAAATTTTACAACTGAAACGGTACCAGCAACTATAAAATCCTCTTCGAAACTCTTACCTCATAAGGTGTGTTGTCGTGTTTCCTCAAATCATCTGGATTATTAAGGTCTCCCGGAAGACTGGGTTGAGAAACTAAAGTAAACAAAGAAAAACGCTAATATTAGAACCACACATCTATGTAACAGTTAAAATACTTCCATATTGTGTATGTTATACAGTATGTAGTATGTAGGTGTGCAATGTCTTCTAGGTCCATGCCTAATATTTAGAATAGGTGTATAGAATATTGTATATATATACATATTACCTATACTATATTACACATTACATTAATATTATAGTTTCACTGTATCACGTCGGTAAATAAACTGTCTTGTTAATTACGAGTCAAAACTACATCTTACGACATTCAGTTTCGAAAATTGGAAAATTATCTTCCAGAGTACAGTTCTCGTACATATATTTCTTAACATAGAACACTTTTCATACTTTTGCTCGGATATCTATCGTAACAGTTTTTCCTAAATTTAATTAAAACAAAATTAATCTATTAGTATATTATGGTCCTAGGGTATGTTGTGATTTATATAAGTATGATATTACTTACACAATTATAGCTGCTATAATATTATAGAGTATATTAAGATGAACACTTCAAGCATAATCAAATGTGTACTTTTCTTTATTGATTTCAAAATTTTTATCTATATGTAACACATATTTTATATTTAATACAGAAGCTGCTGCTAAAAAGCTTTCTAATAAAATCATATTATGTCTACTTAGAAATGGCTCCCTAGAGTATCTGCGTGTTTATATATTTGAATATTTCTTACATATACATAAATCTTTTGCATACAAGGTGAGTTTATATTGTTAGATATTAATCATTTAGGTGTATATATTGTGTCATTTATTTCATTTAGTACTCAACTAAACGAAGCAGATACATCTTAATATTAAATCTATTCAAATGTAGTTTAAAATAAGGATTTTTATGAATAATTTAACACATTTATAATTGATAGACAGTTACATTCTATAAAAATATGTCTAAACATTCATAACATTTTCATTAATTTTAAATTTAAATTTCGAAAATTATATTTTTTGAAAAGAAACATTGAAAACAGTGAAACATTAAAATGATTATATTTAATTAATAATTTTATAAATTAAGAAAATATATGTTTATATTCAGTTGCCTTTCCTATAGCGTATTATTCTATAATCTATATACGAGTACATGAAAATTACATTTCCTGTATTATACCTCAATTTTATGACACTATTATTTGGAAAAAAACATCTACCAGTATAATGTTAATTATTAAAACCAGTTAGAAGTACCTATAACTAAGCATCTACCTTTTATAATATATGTAGTTAAATGTTTTATTCATGAGTTCAAAGATGATATCCTCTTAGCGATTGGTAAACATCACACGTTTTCACAACCTTGGGTGTTAAAGCTACTCGTAGCTGCCCACGAATAAATAATCTCACACTATTTGGTAAATAACATTTTGCACTATCTTCTCTACGTTTATTATGCTGTTATGCTGTACAGGTAATCAATCTATTTTGATGACAAAAAACTTTGTAGAGGATTTAATACAGTTTTCTATAGGTAATTGCGGTAATGTTATGGAAATTTATCTTACGATTACTCATGTTTGATGTATGTGCAATTGGTCATTATTATGTCGAACTAAATTGCCGATCTATATTGTGATAGTGAGAGGCATCAGATTCTTAGAAACATATATTTATTTTAATATATGTATGTTACACAATAAGAAAACTTATTCGTTATGATATCTGTACACAACATAAATGGATTTCGTCACTCTTATGTATAGTATATCAACGTTTTAGAGCATACAAATATTTTTCTCATTGTAAAATTTAACTTAGTGGGTCAATGTTACATTATTGAATCACAAATTCATAGTCCTTAAAATAAAACTAGTTAATTCAAAATAGAATTGTAAATTATTCATATTATATAGAGTGCATTATTTCTTAGCTTATATACATGATTAATATATAAAAAAGTTAATTTTCAGGTAAATTTAATTAAATCTATGATTTTAAATGAAATAGGTACACATAATACACAAATTAATTGATTTACTTCACTAAGTGCTCCAGTAAATGTCCGACACAATTTTTCATGAAACATAAATATACCAAATTACTACTGTAAAAATGTATCCTTATGCATTTTTTAGACATAAAATAAGTTATATTTATTATAAATCATTTAATTTATTTTTATAATCAAATATGAAGTTTTTAATTGAAAAATCTTATTTTACTCATAAATCATGATATTATATTACACATAGATAACATATAAATTACGTAAAGAAAAAATATTAAACGGATTTTATACAATTAATTTTACAAAAATATTAGCCACAAGATATTAACTAATACATACTATTAACCTTCAATAGATATAGACCCCATTAACAAAGATATTGACTAATACATACTATTAACTTTAAAACATACTAACCATATCAATAGATATAGAACTCATTAACCAAGATATTGACCACTTTAATAAACACGTGAATGCTCTATGTATCAAATATTATGTTACTGAATGAAATATAAATTTAAAGATAAATATAGTGCTTAAAACTTGTATATAATTACATATTTTTAGAAATTTGTTATACATGCATAGTCTCCTTGAAAAATTAGAATATCGTGAAAATATCTAAATAAGGAAAGTATAATTTTTATATCGTAAAAATACTTTGATAATTTTTAAATTAAATAAAACATCCTTTACTATGCATTTTAATTTACATTAAACATTTTCTTTCTAATAAACTTCAATAATAATTGTAGTAAATTAGTAACAAGGCTTGTGCATAGTATATTGTCTGACCAAGTCTTTTTCAAATAAGACCCACATCTAATGCAGAATACCTTTTGATTGTGCAAAGGTAATTGAATGCGCCTTAATACATTCTATGTAATTTGGTTTGGATTTGGGTCATTTCCGGATTGAAATTCACTGTGTCCAACATACATGTAGCTGAAGTCATCGTATATAATAGATGTGGAATATTACACTACTATTATATGTAATATATATCTAACTAGGTATACATTAGCATTTATAGTCATAATATTTAGTTTTCATGAATATATCTATATTATATCTTTATATTGTAGCAAGTAGGTATTTCTTAATATAGAGGAGGCCTAGATGACTATATTTGAGGTGCACAAAAAGTAATAATAAATATGCCTGTATATACATATATGTTACTTACAGAGTTTTACTCTGGAGAAGTCGATGAAAGTATTATATTCAGTGTGTATATAAGCATATCATTGTTTTAGGGAGTAACGCGTTACTAAAATAAAAAGCAACTGAGTGTATTCCTGTCTTATTCATAATCTCAGTTACTGCTGCACTGTGCACTGTTTCCGGCCTATTTGTAATCCAAATAGCCGCTAATTATCTCTATACTTGGGGGATGATCCAGTAATAGTTTAGAATACCTGACTTGCACATTGATAAACTCTTTAGTATTTACTAATTATGAAAGAACCTACCCATAGAAGGAAGGTATATGTTTAGGGAGAAAATTCTGAAAACCATCGGAGTGAAGCAGTTAATATCAAAAACTATTTCCTTTCGGTAATGAATATCGGATGGGAAGAGGGATTAATTAAGTAGATGTCGCGGCCGTACATAATATTAGTATTATTACAATTGCTAAAAGTAAATCATTCTAAACGTAAGACGATAGCGTCTAGAATAATACTTCGTATTGTGTACAATTCCTTTCTATGTTATATAGTTAGCGACATATCTTGCATGTAGAATGGCAAGAAATACAACTATATATATTCATTCACCTTGTATATATAATGGGACATGCAATAAATTTTCTTACAAAGCATCCATAGTATCAATAGATTGAAACTTTATACATAATAAATACCCACCTCTCGTACAGGAAATGCATATACGGCACCCTTCGATAGCATTGAAAACGCACGCGTGTTATACGAATTTGGACAGTATAACCTCGTGAAAACAATACTGTTTATCTACCTATATCTTAAATGTTCAGACTGTTTTCGTACGATGGTTCTTAACGTTTAGGTATTTATTTTCTATTCAGGTAATTTTGTGTATTTGTGCGTATGTTGCGTTATGTACCTAGCTATGTATATATAGATTGTAAAGCGGGAAATTAACAAAACCAAAATATAGTTTGTTTCTATTCGTATGGTATATTTTTATATCATATTTTTATGTAGATAGAAAATGGGGTTATTACAACTTGCAGTTATTTTAGATAGCCGTTTCTTGATAACAAAAACGATTTTTCATTATGACTAATATATAGATAACTTGAATAGGTTTATATATTAATAATATTATAATATAAATTATAACAAATAACGTTGGAACAGTAATTTCTTTACATAACATATTTAAAAAATGTATGAAAATAATTGTTTGTCTCTAAACCAATTGAAATTGCTAAATATAATAAATATAATTTAGAAAAGTAGAAGGCTAATGAAGTATCTTCCTTGATTAAATATATTTATTTATTTCTAAAAGTCTCTTCTTAGCATCGATTTTTTTTGCATGTACCTAAATGGTGAATATAATATAATAATTGCACTTCTTAGAGAGTTATACTAATTTATAAATATCTATATTTCAAGTTATATTTCATAATGAATAGAAGTCAAACCATTATTATTTTTATCAGTCAACGTTTCCTATAGCATAATATGTATTTACCGACCTTTAAATATCATTCATAAATATCATACTTTTTGAATATTTTTAAATAGTGTTTAAATAGTATTATATTAATTAATGATATTTAAGCATTATCAAAGTAACTTGTTTTCAAAACTCACCATTCGGTTTCTTGGCTTTCCGTGTCCAAAAGCTTTTCCTTTTTATGAGGCAGATAAGGACAATGGTTGCCAACACCAAAATAGCAAAGATCACTGCAAGACAGATGATAATGGCTTCGTTCCCGGCCGTCGTTGGTGGATTATTTATGTCAGGTGCGTTTCCCTCTTTGTTACTAACAGATATTTTCACCGTCACCGAGTCGGAACATTTTGTGGGAACTCCTTTGTCGCAGGCTTGAAGTATTAATGCAAATTTATTCTTATTCTTACCACGAAAAGATTGACTCAAAAAGAGCACACCCGTATCCTCATCCATTATGAATTGTTTTGAGAGATCTCCGGATTTTATTCGGTATCGAACTTTTCCATTCTCCTTATCGTCTGCGTCCTTAGCAAAAGCTGTCAAGACTTGTTTACCAAGCGCGTCTCCAGAGTCAATGTTAAATTCAGAGTTTGTACGATTTGGTACAACAAACACCGGGGCATTGTCATTGATATCGTCGACTGTTATAGTGACCGCCATTGTTGCTGACAACGGCCGTGGTTTTCCATGATCCTCCGCAACTATATCCATTGTGTAAATGGCTTTTACTTCGCGATTAAGCCTTCTATTAGCACGAATTTTTCCAGAACGCGGGTTGATAGTAAATGTTCCACTGTTCTCATTTATTAATCTGTAAGTAATTTTCTTGTTGTTTCCGGCATCCTGATCGGTTGCTTCTATTGTAGCAACAGTATCGTATGCCTTGACACCTTCGGATACAATAATATTATTGTAGAAATCCCGATTCCTAGTGAATTTTGGTGCCCAATCATTTTCATCTGTGATAGAGAGGTCCACGGTTCCAGTCCCTGTGCGAGGTGGAAATCCCTTGTCAACTGCAAGTACACGGATTGAATACTGTGCACACAGTTCTCGATCAAATGTGACTTTAGAAGTTATTATCCCACTGCTTGGGTTAACTGTGAAATTGTGTTCAAAACTGGGATCAATAAAATAGTTCATATCTGCATTAATTCCTTCGTCGGCATCTTTCGCGACTAACTTGCCATTTATTACGGTCCCAGGAGGCATATTTTCCCTGAGGGAAAAATGGAAAGTACTCGGAAAAACTGGATCCTGATCGTTAGCATCACTAATTTTTATAGTAAATGTTGCTTCTTGTCGATTCTTACCAGCATCCTTACAAGTTATGGTCAATTTTTGAAGTGGGGTTGTCTCACGGTCAAAGTATGTTGTTGTCGACAAAACATATTCGTGAAGCTTTCCAGAGTCTGGAAGCATAGAAAAGTTGCTATTACTTAGTGTACAGTCAACACGATCTGTTTCACCATAATCCAGATCCTTTACAATGACGTAGGCGATTTGTGTTCGTGGGGAACTGCTCTCGTTCACTACAGGAAGATTTGTTCTAGGATCTATGTGCAAAAAGTGAGCTGTAATTTCTGGTTTCTCGTCATTTTCGTCAAATAATTCGATAATAACTTCTGCAGTACTGAACTTTTGATATGGGTACGGTGCAGAATCTTCAGCAATAACTTGAAATCTGAATTTATTTACTTTCCTATCGTAATCCAGTTTCTTTTTGACAATGACTTGACCATTGGAACTGACTTTGAAATAGGACTTTGCTTGGAACGATGCCTCAGGACTCATCTTGTATATCACACGACCATGTCTGCCACTGTCTTTATCCAATGCAAAAACAGTTAGAACAACTTTTCCAACTGGAGTACTCTCCAATATAGTTCCATCGATCCGGTAGATTGTTTCGTTAAAAATGGGTGCATGATCGTTAATATCTTCAATGACTATCTTCAGCCGAACACTGCCCGTTCTTTGGATATGACCCCGATCTGTCGCCAGAAGAAGCAGTGTGTAGTTTGCTCGTTCTTCCCTGTCAAGTCGAGCTGTAGGTACAAGGCGGAAGGATTCCTTCTGGTTCTCAATTTTAAAGGGGAGATTGTACCCAGACGAAGAGGCCTGCAAAGAATAGATGATCCGCCCGTTGTCATTAGCATCAGGATCGTTGGCCCTCTCCAAGGTAACAGGCCGACCTAACTGACCTGAGTCAGAACTTTCGAGGAAAGAACGGACTAGTTCCGGTTGACTCCAATTTGGAGTATTGTCATTGATATCCAAAATTCGGATACTGAGTTCAATGCGACTAGTTGTAGCTGATGACAGGGACCGAACTAGCACTTGAACTTTCTGTAAACACCGATAGTTTGGCTGATAGTCCAGTTCGGGTCGATAACGTTGATCTGGGCAGAGAGCTTCACGATCGATCCGTCCATTGACGAAGAGCTTGGCGGAGCGAGAGTCAATTCGGACAAGCCGACTGAGGGGCTCATTTCCAAAGATTGAGTAGTGCGCATCCGCGTGGACCTCTGTTCCCTTGATGTAGGATTCTACACCCTCGATTTCTGTTCCGTTAGCAAGCTCCTCGGTGATATCGAAGTTTGAACAAGAAAATGTCAAAAAATGCCCTGCAATCAAAATAATCCGCACAAAATATACACAATTATCCATTGCAGCAAACAGTGAGTTAACTTTGTACTGAAATGAATATTACTTATAAAAAACAGCTTAAAGCTTTAATTTGATATGGAAAGTAATATTACATGTGATGTGTAGGTGAAAAAGCGAAGCACAGATACAATCTGACACAAGTGAATAAATAGTTGTATATTATAACTAAATGCAGCACCAAAATACAGTCTATGGTATATATGAAGAAAGGCAGCAGTGAATCTCTCACAGATTATAGTTTATAGGAGTTGCCTTCCTAGCCAATAGAATTGCAGCTTTGGAACTTCAAGCTGAAATATACGAGGAAAGAGCGCAAACCAGAGACTGTATTCAGACTTTAATAGATACTTACTAACTCAATGCTATACAACTGCAGGAAAATTACTTCCTCACAAAATTAAAGAAACATTTCATGAAATCAAATATTCGCTAACTTATAACGCAATTTTTCTTAAAAACTAAGTTTTGGTTTAAACTAATAGAAAACGAAGACATTTATGGGTATAATTTGCAATTTGTCATCTACCGGTCATCTACATGCAACTAAATAACTTTAATACATTTGATATTATAACACCATTCTTCTGTCATACAGGTTATCAACAGATATCAAAATAGAAGATTATCGCGAAAATTATACGTGTCTCAACCGGGAATCGAACCCGAGTCTTCCACTTGCCGGGCGGCTACGCTTACCACTTATACACCTTTGGGACACTGGCTAATAAATGAACATTTGATATTATAAATGTATTTGAAATATACAGTCCATACTCATGCATACATTAAAATATCCGTATTTGTCCTTATATACTAAACTATTCAGTCACCTAATGAATAAAGTTATTCAAGATTAACTTTTTACGACTTTATTTAAGGCATTCGTTTGAAATATACCGTCTATACCTAACTATAAACAATAAAATAATTGTTACTCTTCTTGGACATATGTCCTATAACTATTTTAAAATTATATAAGTTCACTAAAACATTTATAATATGACCATATTATTTATACATAAAAGGAAATATCGTACAATGTAAAATAATTTGCCTAACGTAGTGTATTAAAATTAATGTTTATATCAAAATTTATTAAATAAAAGTAATATTAAACGATATATTCATGGTCTCATACATGTATATGTATACGTATATAGTCGGTATTTATATAGCAGATTTTCTTTTGTTTTATATTTATTCGGCTATTAACTACATGCTCTATATTCTTTCCATGTATAAATTCATATATTATGATTTACTACATTTAATAGTTTACAAACCCATACCTAGGCGAGGTTGTTGTTATTTAACTATTTTTTAAATACCTTGATAATACTAATTTTAAGTACGTGATTTCTGTTGTAATCATCTGGGTGATAAGAGAATTCTCTACTGAAATTAGTAAGATTAATAATTATTATTATATGAATATACTTACAAGATTTTTTCAACAATGTATGCAATATTTTGTTATGATAATTAAATAATAAATAAAGAAAAGGTAAAATAAATATGTACAATATATTATAGTAACAATGATCGTTTAATTTTGAGATTTCAAATTGGCATTAAAATAAGCGAATAATGAATATAACAGAACAGTGCGATAAAAATCATGCGTATGTACATGTTTCTGTAAAACACCGGGCTGATCGGACATATTTTTGTGGTATCAATAAGTTTGACATAAAAAATTGCTTATTAGCATCTGTTTTATGAAACGAGCACCTTCATCATATATGAATAATTTAGTAAACAAGGGATGTAGACGCATCGGTAGGGCACCCCTTCCCTCTTCTCTTCTCTTTTTGATATATTCGAATGGTCAGGGACTCAATCTTTTTCTGTCCAGTCAGTTTCCCTCATCATTCTCAATTCCAGTCCCCTTAGACAGTTGACGGGGTGCGCTCTTCACTTCGCTTCATAATTAATGTCATCTTAAATCCCCCGTTACTTCCCTCACTGAGTTGTGTTCCTCTTGCCTCTTGTATCATCCCCGCTTTGCAGATATATACATATACATGTCTCCGATTATATGTCGACAGAATTGAGAAATCACCATGGTGCTTGAATCTTGCAATGCCATGTAGGTATCGTAGGCATATACGTACATGGGCAAACAAGCTGGGTTTTTAAGACTACGTATGTAGCCTGGCTATTATTCCGGGCGATTGCTTCGAGAAGACAACAATTTTTCGGTAAAACAGCTATAAGGGTTTATCGCCATCTGGTCTCTTGTGAGATGCATATTTTATGAAGCGTTTCAGACCGAATAGTTAGCTTGACGTCAATCGTTCGTCTTCTTGTTTCTTAGACTGGCAATGACTTGGGCAGATTCGACCGGTTGGAACAATTTTTCCGATGAAAAGTGTGTCATTCACGTATTCAATATGGGGAGATTTATTGTGCCCATGCCATACTTAATGTAATAATACACAATAAAGAATACCAGTAAATCGACGGGAAAGATTTGTATAATAAATCAACAGATTTAGTATTAAATATAAAGCAATATATATATATCAATATTTCACATAAATATTTAAACATTTATACACCATACATAGTGAGAGTATAATGATATGTTATAGATACTTCAAATACAAGATTGAAAGCACAGTGAATTTTAATTATGATTTTTTGTACTTATTATATATTTTAATTTAAAAATAGTAGATGAATTAATATTAATAAGTTACAACAAACTTATTTTGATATATTCTAAACATATATAACATATACGGCTCTTATATATAAATTTATATTTATCGGCTATGTAATACATATGTATATATATATATATGTATATCCGGAAGTATAAGTGATATAATAAATAAGACATTGCAATAACTTATCGATATCAGTATTTTATATTTAAAACGATCAAAATGTTTTTGTGATTCCAAAAATATTGAGGAATGCATTATCCACTAAATTTCTCGTTGTATTTACATATGTATATGAGTTTAATGAATTTATTTGTTTAACTACATGAATAAGTTATAAATATCAGTAATAATAAAAACTATCAATAAACCTATAATAAAAAATAATCTAAAATTTAAATTGTTAACATTTATCATTATATTTTTGAATTTTTGCGGTAATATATACTTTTTCTAATAAAACATATAGCACGTATTATTACCTTTTGTATCATTTTCTTCGGATTATAAATAAGATAAGTTTCACACAATCATTACCAATTATGCTGTATTGGTTATTCTAATTAATACTATATATGATTATTTATTCAGCAGCATATATTATAATAGTAACAAATTTATCAATTTGTATTTAATACGATTCCTTGTAGAAATATATCTCTTTCGTTTAAATAATCGTTAATATGAAACCTTTAAATTACTTTTTATGCCATTTATCATTTTAGTATCCATGTTTGTAAATATTAAGTATTAAAAATTATATTTATATAATAATCAATGTGAATAAAGTAGAATTTTTTACATATTATTATTGAACAATACCTATCACAATGCTAAACTTCGAAAAGTATTATTTTTATTGATTCCTATATATAATATCACAAATATTTCTGAAAACTAAAATTACTATGTACATATCCATATGATATGTGTCATGCATAACTTTTGTACAATTACAGACCGTATAATTCGCCATAATCGGTCGAAAGTCAAGTCACCCCTTATATATTATAATCAATCATAGTATTATATTTTATCTTTTTTTGTTGTAATATTATACTTAAAATTCACAGAATTTTGCATGGATTATTTTTCAGACTTTTCCCTAATTTTGGTGAAATAATAATAGAGCTACATATAATATGTAAAGGGAAATTCAATATCCTTATTCTAATAATGGAATACATTATTTAAAAAGTATCTGTATATAGATATGGTGAATTTGGTGGGTTTCGCATAGTGCGCGCATATATTGGGTTTCTCATTGATTCTGTCAACTACGTTGGAGACAGCTTCATGTGAAGGAGCTGAGATATAAAGTTATGTGACGTCCAAACATTGATATTCTTCTGTGAAATTGTTGTAAAGAAATTATTAAATTATTAAAACTTAAAGGGTAATGGTGATGTCTGAAGCAACACAGCTGCCAACAAGACACATTACATCTTAAAAAAAAAACATGCGATGCAATGAATACTCTGACAACCTTCTCGATAATCAGCAAACATATAACTAAAATCAAAAGTCGAAACCTCTTTACTTCGAGTTCCCCTTCATTAACGACCACGTTGACAACCAAATCAAAGCCACACTCAAGAAATTTAACCTACCTGTCCAGATTTTAGAAGATCCTTCACTCTCCAAAATGCCCTCAAAGAAGACACCCCCCTCCCCCCGCCAGAATGCAGACTCCAAAATTGCAACATGAAAAATGACGAGTGCCACGCAAAAACTGCGTATATAAAATCATCTGCTTCAAATGCAATATTTCATACGTCGACAGCAGCAAGCGACACCTTTATCAACGATACAAAGAACACCTCAACACCTCAACAACCCGATAAGCTCAGTATATCAACATCATAAAATATCCAAATCTGACATAAAAGTCAAATTTCTTGAGAAAGAAAGAGATCAGATAAAACTCTCGATTCAAGAAGGCCCTGGTGATCGAGCGTCCTGCAATCAACAACCGCCAAGAACGGAGGCTCTGGTGATCGAGCGTCTGAACCCTGCAATCAACAACCGCCAAGAACGGAGGCTCTAGTGATCGAGCATCTGAACCCTGCAATCAACAACCGCCAAGAATGGAGGCCCTGGTGATTGAGCGTCTGAACCCTGCAATCAACAACCGCCAAGAACGGAGGCCCTGGTGATCGAGCGTCTGAACCCTGCAATCAACAACCGCCAAGAACGGAGGCTCTGGTGATCGAGCGTCTGAACCCTGCAATCAACAACCGCCAAGAA
>JAYRBW010007675.1:0-13545 GCA_036023295.1 Invenusta paracnida
TGTATAATGTTACACAATACTTGTGTTATAGGTAATTACGCTCATACATGTTATATAAACCATCTTAAATAATATACGGAATTATAATTTTAATAGAACTACAAATATTATTACCGCGTCAAGATCAACCTGTTCGGTATCCTAAAATATCGAAGTAAACAAGGTGTGTCTAGTTCATATTTCTAATGGTTTTGAAAATAAACAATTTAAAATTATAATTAATGAAATTCTTGATCGAGACGGTAATTGGTCGTGACAATAATTTTCTCTTTGTGTTAGTTCGGGAAATGTTTTCTAGACTGCCCAAGCTGTCCTCTTACTATTACCGGCAAAGCAAGACACAGTGTTACAGAGGTCCTCGCATGAAAGATTGCTAGTGCCTGTGCTTTGTCTAGACATACAGTCTTTGAATTTCATGGGCTGCCAAGAAGCGAAAAGCCTTACCTGTACCAAAAGATATCAACATTTCAGCATCTTGTTGCAGTGTGCACGTTAAAGATACGGTCATGATGACAACATCAATGCCAACGGTGTGAATTTGTATTAAGTTGTGGCCATTGTGAGCTGCATGAGCTGCGTGAAGAATCATGCGGATGTCCGCTTTTTCATGCGGTACACGGCGAGAGCGAGGAGGGCGGGAAGATACCTCCCAGTGGAGGCTTTCTCAAGAATTTCCATTAGTGACAACTGGCTGTTTCTTTTTCGTAGTTGAATGAGTGGAAAAGAGCGTTAGAGAGAAAGATGAACAATTCTGTCTTGTTAGCATTAACTCTTATAAAACTGGACCAGTTCCAGCGAAAAACTGCATACTGGTTTTCTATATCTTGCTCATCTATATGTATATTACTCTATGACAGAACAAGTAGCACAAAATATAAAAAAAGCAGGTAAAAAACTGCTTACTGGTTTTCTGGACAGTAAAGTTTCCAGAATGCCCCGCAACATCTGAATGTTTCTCTAACAAATTATGCATATCTCGGAGATGTACGGGAATACAGTAAGTGTAAGTAGGTCAAGGGCGTGGACGGGCGTGGAAGCATGATGCGAATTTTGGAGAGCATCGATACATCGAGAACGACGATTGACGCAAGGAACGCAGAAACACTAAAAGACACAATTCCAACTCAAGGACTATAACCTAGTATTAGAATTAAGGAAAATTTTCCTCTCTTTCTTTGCACCAATCTTCGACAGCCATTTTATTATTTCTTGGGTCCTCGAGTCCTCAAACGTAAAGATGAAAATTTTGATGCTGGAGAATGAAAAGTGTCGCTGAAGTAAACTGATGTTCCCGATGTCGGCCGTGCTCTCTGGTACGGTCGACATGAGATACTATAGAAAAGAATTCGCTGTTACAAGTGGTACGACTTGCGCCTGAGTGATTGCTTGCACCCATCCACTTACTTTTAACCAGTCATCCAAAGTTTTAGTCGAATTATCCAAATTGAACACAAACAAGTTAATAAAACCATATTCAAACAAATATTTAAAAGAATGTAATTACTTTGCAGAAGGTAACAATCATATACCTACATACAATATCTATAAGTTAGATGACTGAAATATATATATACATTGTAGTTTGTAAGGTGAAATATCTTTCCATTCCGAGATATACGCAATTTCATTAATAAGTATGATTGATTATATGTACATATATGATATTCTAAATATATGAACAGATATATGCAATCAATTTGAAATATTTTGGTGATGCATTATGGTTTATTTCACCTAAAAATGATGTAATAAAGCTTTTGGTGGTGCAAATTGCTAAAGAAAATATTGCTTTTTTGAAAAAAAGCGGGATTTTTGATAATTAGAGCAATTTTTCGTATTGGTAGGATTTGATTCCACCCTAAATCATCAGAAAATTTCACAAAATATGTAGAATAGTGTTAAAATTTTATACAAGTATTTAATTAACCGTGTTTTTTCTTTAAGTTTAGTTTTTAGTTTACGATTGTTGGTAATATTCTCTTATGCACGTGAAGTAAATACCCCTGGAGAACGCAAAAACTGTCCTGTTCACTACTTTTTGATTGCTACCATATTTTATACATTTTTATTGTACAGCCACGGCCACTTCCAACGCCACCCTCCTACAAACTCTTGTAGGTTTCATTCTTTTCTTGATATTTTAAAAGCAAATATTGTATTTATTATTTGATAATATTTATAATTGGGAAAGCGTTAAATAAATTACAATGATATTACTGTTACTATCTATTCATTGGAAAGCGTCAGTTTTTTCTCTGGATATTGTGTTTATCAAACAAATGCAGAAAAAGATTTTGCTGATATGATTGTTAATTTTGTTAAGAATAAAAATTATAGAATAATTCTTCACTAAAATAATCTTAATTTTGTAAGCTGACGCCACTAACGTATGGCTAGAAACTATTGTCTCATACTCTCATCCCGTAATTATGGAGGAATCCTTGTCAGTAGACTTATAGTAGACTGTAGATATCCCTTTTTATTCATATATAGGCAGTTCTTTATTTGTATTTTCTTCGCATTCTATAAGATTATATTATAATACTCACTGTATCCAGTTATAACCTCAATCTCCCCTTTCACCAGCCTAAAATTCATATTTGTCTAATAATGAAAATATAAAGCTATTTTTCTAAATCCCCGGTATTTTAAGAATAAGTTTTAATACAAATGCACTACACACATGAATAACATTTATATAAATGTTGAATGGAAGAGGTATGACAGCCTAATTCAGACAGGACAATACCTGACCTTATTGTTTAAATTTTGATGGAATCTTGACGATTTTTTACTTCGTGAATTTATATTATAGGAACATGCTTAACAGAAACAGTAAATAAACAAATTAAGTTATACATTATTTCTTTTGCTATAAGTATATATTGTTTTTATCTAATTATAACTATACAGTGTTACTCTTTAGTTTTTAAGAATTCACTTGCACTGGCACATCTGAAGATTGCCACAATATTGATATAATCTATATTATTAGGTTGTTATAAACATATGTATATTCGCACCAATCTTCAAAGACACTGATACTTTATAAATAATTTTATATATATATATATATTGGTATATACCTACTCCGTAAGTTCACGATCAATGTAACAACTGAATAAAATAAAATTTCATTTAAAATAATAATAATAATTTTATTGGCAGCATATTAAAATCTATTTTGTGAAACAAGGTTACATTTAAAATATTTATGAAATAATTAATACGAAACATGTGCCCATGACTACGGAAACTAAAATTATTGTTAAATCACTTTATACCATTTAAAAATATGGAACAATGGAGCATTAAACGCTTACACAGTAAATTTTAATTAGTAGTAATTATAAATTATAATTGAAATTATTGTATATCTGCTTATTTAGAAGATTTATTTTTGCAACATGCACATTTTCTCATTTGAAATAAAAATAGTAGTGTCGGCATAAACAAAATACATTCAATGTATTTGTATAAATTTTTATCTTGGTTTTCATATTGAAATGTAAATGCCATTTATATGTATATATAGGTTAATAGGTTATTAAATATAAGAAAAGCGATAATTAAATGCATACTATATTTGTTTGTATAGCTATGTATATAAAAAGTATACTCAACAAACAGTAGTACCAATGTTATAATTAATAAAAAGAAAATATAACGAGGTTAGGAGTTAAGAAACAATTACAGTAAAAATGTATATCTGTAAACGTAAAAGTCGGTGAAAATTAATTATTCAATTTCGCAATCAATCTTGTCAATTATTATTCTTAACAATCCAATAAGATACTCAACTTTCTGTTTTCTTTATGTTCATTCAATAACATAAGACATTTTTTGTCTTCAGTTATGTTCATTTTAGATAGATCATAATTCCATTTGAATTGATTAATAAAGCAGAGGTCATATTTAATCAATTTAAGTAGATATGTTCCATCAAATATAAGAGAATGAAAGTAGCAACCTTTTTTGATCAAGTCACTTTGAACAATATTTAATTGTTTCTCTAAACAAAAAATATATGTATGTATGTATGTATATAAAAGGGATTGCACAAATTTCATGTCTTTACATCGAGCTGATATTTTATAAATATTTTATACATTCATTGTATGATGCATTTAAGTTAAAAAAACAAATGATATATTGACAATTTCATTTTAAAATATCTAACTTAACTCATCTTTTTAATCATTTTTTTAAATGCACCCGCATAGTTCTATAAAAATTAAAAACTATTTTATTGAGTATGTATATAGCCGAATATCTTATTTGTTTTATGTGATTTTAATAACACTTTTATGAACATGTTTTAAATACATACGCATAGCACATTAAATGCTATATTTTGTCATGTCCCCATATTTTAAATAAAAGTTAATTTTGTTCAGAAAAAATATTGCTTTATTTTATATGTAGAAAAAATTCAAATTTAATAAGTAGATATCTTTTAATACACATATATTATATATATATATGAAGAATACATGCTGATTTGAAGAACTCTTGCAATAAACGCCATAAAGTTGGTATGCATGTTGAAATTAATATGAATGGTTATTATATATTTTACAGTTCCATAAATTATGTAGTTGATTTAAAAAATATACATTTTAATATAATAATAACATAAAACTGTTTCTATATTTTAATAAAGAAACTGACTTTAGCATTTAATTATGCATTTTTATGTCTGTTTAAAAATGAAAAAATTATGAAGAAACTTTCGTTATATTTATTTAAGTTTCAATTTTATTTAAAAAAAACTAACTTAATTGAATGCGTAACCGCTGAAAATTTCATGTACATATGTGGCATGTATATATAGAACATTACTTTGCAATGATTTATTTATGTCACTAACTACTATAAAAGTAACAATTGCCAATGATTGATATGATATTTCGAAATCAACAAAAAGTTTAGTTGCCAAGCAAAATCATCGAGCAAATGTCAATGTTGGAAAATATTGGAAAATAATCCCTTTCTTCCATTTCTTTTAGATTGTTTTATAACTCGGCGATTAATGGCGATTAATTCCGCATTACATATCAGATAACACTACAATAATTTTTTTAAATAATTTTCGGTTTTGAATAGTACAGTTTATTGTTCAACACAGCTAACGGAGCTAAACAGATGGAAGGTAAGAAGGGATTTGTTCAATCGAAGCCACCGATACATTAATGAGATTCTCGATCTAAAAAACCCAGATTTGCATTCCAATACATATATAAGAGCCTTGAAATTCTACTTACAATGCCTTTCTTAACTGTTAGTACAGAACGCTCTTTCTGTACAATGAAAAAGTGTGTGAAAACGTATCTTCACAATACCACGACGGTAGAGAGAGAGGCTATAATACATCGTTGACACTGATGAAAATTCACAGAGATTATTAAAATCAAGTTGACTTTATCATGGATGAATTTCTCAGAATGAAACACTGGCATCTTCTTTAAAGCTAGATATTAATGTGTATGCATACAATTTAATGTTTTATAAATAACGTAATATAGAACTTATAAACTAATTTAAAGAACATTTAACTATTTTTTAAATATTAATTTTACTTTTTGGTTTTACATATATTTTATTTTAACATTTTAATGCTGAAGAGAATTGTGCGTATTTGCGTACTAAAATTGTAAAGCGGGCTACGCCCCTGATATAATATACCGTAATTTTTCTATTAAACGCCCCGGGACGTTTATATATTTAGTCAACAATTATGGGGGCGTTTATTGGAGAGGAGGCGTTTAATAGAGAAATTACGGTAGTTATATATTACATACATACATAGACGCAACAAAATGTATAATGAAAATGTTTATTTTAAAGAAACACAAGAAATATTTAATGTAAAGCATATGTACATAATGCATTATTATAATAAGTAATCTTAACTGCTATATAAGTTCATAAAAGATAAATATTTGAAACACTATTGTATTATATTCATTATAAATATGTATATATGAATTGTATATCCAGGGTTTAATTACATTAAATCTAGAAATGGGTTAGCGTTATTTTAAGTGCAAAATAATAAATATGAACAACATTTAAGGCAGTCAAATATCGGACCTAGACGATAATGATGAGATAAGTTTTATGGCACAGTATAGAAGTGCAGAATATGAAATCAAGCAATTTACACACTTGACTGAGCAATAAAGTTCAGCATTTAGGGTGTTATCTTCAATAAATAGACCAAAAATGGCTATCCAAAAACTAAACAATTAATTAACAAAATGATTTCCGAAGAAGAGCAGATAAAAAATAATGTATCAAAGATAAAACGGAGCAGTATGTAAAGAAATATTCAAAGATTTTTTACATTACAAAATCTGTCAAATAATATTGAAACCATGCCACATAGATATTTATGGTTTTTATATAATAAATTGAAACGAATTGGCGGTGACTTGTAGTGTGCATCTAGTGATGCAATATGTCGTACTATTATTAAAATGCTTTATCCTAAATTGAATGCTACTAATTCCATATTAAATGTGTATGATCGACGAATATTTAAATAAACAAAATCAAAATAATAGACAAATGAACAGTTCCTGTAGAGAATTGAGATCTACAAAAAAATCAGATAACATCTTAATAGTTTGAATTCGAATGTTCTTCAATAAGAAGTGGTTTGGAACTTCATTTTTCCTTTTAATTTTCGAGGGGAAAGGTGAAAGGATAATTTGCAGAATGACCAGTAATCTATTATTTTTTAAAAGACTCGGATGATTGAGTCATTTTATTGAGAAAAAAATATATAATGTCAAGCTATCTCCAAGTAGGCGACATTACGAAAGCCACAAATAGTTAGTTCTCTTCGAGATTATAATCTTCAAAAGAAAACACTTTCCAATGTCGCATGCTTATCCAGCGATGAAGATTGGTACCCATACAAACAAGTTCTTTGCAAACATTCACTCAAAGATGTGATGAAACAGATATCAAGTAATGTTGGTCTAACGAAATAGTACACCAACTACTGTGCCAGAGCTTAATTTGTGACACAGTTATATATATCTAGAGACATTCGAAATCTGACATACAATGCTTCACTGGCTGTACATAAAAATATTACTCCACAGAATAAATTAAAATTATTTAAAATTTTTTTAATAAGCATGTACTCCTTCTCTATGTAACTCTCGGTTATAATCATAATATCTTTAATTAAAAGGGTGAAGACAACATCCATAAAGATTCACGGATCATCAGACATTTCTTTTGAGAAACAGTTTTCAAAAACAAACGCTATTTGATAAAATAAGGCATAATAGAACGTTTTAGAATGTTTTAGAATGTTTCCACTGAATGCGATAAATAATAATGCTGAACAAAATTGATGAACAATGCTATGCTATATTTTGATAATTGACTATATCGTTATGTATGGATTATTGATGAGCATGTTTATTATTATTATTAATATTACTGCTCTGTAATCGATATTTTTTCGTTTAGAGGACATAAATGTGGTAATAAAAATAGTATATTTTAATTTGTGAATTCGCAGATAATAATTCATGTGCAACATACATTACTTTCAGCGAAAGTAAGTGGCAATTCAACTAGAATGTAATATTATTAAATTACTAGATACTGAAGAACCACTGTTATTTAAACAGTTTTAATATTAAAATATAAATATTTTGTTTAAAGTAAAGTTTAAATATTAATATGTGTTTATCTGACAAAAGATCTACTTATCGTAATAACTATATCAGACTAATGTCCGGCAACTGTCGGACCAATATTTTTGAATATTTTTTTGTAGTTTACTAACACTTAACATTGTTGTTTTCCTTATTATTATTTATTATGTACTGAATATTTTTACAAAAAGTGCACTTTTGTTTATAATAAAATCAATTAACAATGCAACTGGTCTAATAACAATAATTATGGGTAAATGAATTTTAATTTATGAATTTTGCTCCCTCTTTCTAATAATAAGAATAATTTGTTATGGTTACAATCAACATGAAATATGAAATATGTACAAAAAGCAATACCATTTTTTTAAGTAACCAAGGGAGTTGTTAGGGGCATTACATGGGATATAATGATATAGCTAGCTACCAGAACAATTTTAAATAGATCATTGTTATTAAGAAATATAATTTCTTAATAATATATATTATTACACGGCAAGATACAAAGATATAAAAATCTATTACAAATATGAGAAGACTTGGGATAAAGTGTATAAGGAAAATGATGCATTTAAAAATGTATTGTACGTATGTAATGTAAAGGTTCATGAGACATTTAAAGTTGTGAGAAGTAATTATTTTCTTTTTAATTTAAGGTTTGTTATAAGAAGAAAAAAATATGTTTAGTACAATTATATATATAATTACAAAAAAAATTGTTGTTAGGCAAAAGTATATATATTGGAGATATTTATAATCTACATATAAATGAAGCATGTTAAAGGAAGATGAAACTGTGTTTTAAGGTAATTTAGTGGTAAATTTTTTGTTTAGTGTCGTAGGTAACAATATTGCAATGTGTATTGCAATAATATTATCAGGCATAGTGAATTGATATTTAATTATACAAACATATATTATATATATACATATATAAAGGTAACAAATAGTGGTTACAATTATCATTATAGTTAGACATTTGGATTAATAAAATATTAATTAAGTATATAAATCATTTAATATTAATTTACTATGCTGGATGGTATTGCAATACACGAAACATGTTTCTATCATGAAATATTCAGATTTATTTATAGTAATAAACAAATGGTATATTTATGGTATAAAACGATGATTTTATAATATAACGAAACCGTAAAAATTAACATACTTTTTACCAACATTTTAAATAACAACGCTTTTATTTGTAATAGTTTGAATTTTTTGGTAAAAAAGTATACTCTACGGGTGTCAGTTAGCCCCCCTATGAGATAGCATTGCGCCCTTAGTAGAAATAATTTCGCATTTTTTAAACCTTCCTTCTTTTATGAAAATGTGAAGGTATGAGATGGACTGATAGCGTTTTTGATTTAAAGTTACTTTATTTCATAAGAAATTGTTGTTATGAGATAACAACCTCTATCAGAAAATTGCACTGAAGCAGAGTTAATAGGCATCGAGTTGGAGAGTACTCTGCTGACAAATGACGTAGAGGACCTTCCACTGATAACTGAGTTAGAGGACGCTGTATTGATAACTTAGGTAGAGGGCGCTGTACTGACAACTGAGGTAGAAGGCGCTGTACTATAACTGACGTTGAGGACCTTCCACTGACAACTGAGGTAGAGGACGCTGTATTGACAACTTAGGTAGAGGGCGCTGTACTGACAACTGAGGTAGAGGGCGCTGTACTGACAACTGAGGTAAAGGGCGCTGTACTGACAACTGAAGTAGGGGACGCTGTATTGACAACTGAGGTAGAAGGCGCTGTACTGACAACTGAGGTAGAGGGCGCTGTATTGACAACTGAGGTAGAGGGCGCTGTACTGACAACTAAGGTAGAGGGCGCTGTACTGACAACTGAAGTAGAGGACGCTGTATTGACAACTGAGATAGAGGGCGCTGTACTGACAACTAAGGTAGAGGGCGCTGTACTGACAACTGAAGTAGAGGGCGCTGTACTCACAACTGAGATAGAGGACGCTGTATTGACAACTGAGGTAGAAGGCGCTGTGCTGACAACTGAGGTAGAAGGCGCTGTACTGACAACTGAGGTAGAGGTCGCTGTACTGACAATTAAGGTAGAGGTCGCTATAAGTATAAATAAATATAATATTATAATATTTAGTTTAATTAGAATCCCATAATTGCTATCTCGTTATACATATTAATCTGCATCAATATTTAAATATTTTGAAAAAATATGTTTTTGTAAACAAAGGGTTTTGAAGGATTTGTTTGTGTTTTGTAAACGAATGTTATATAATATATAATTCATTTACAATATAGCTTTAAGTAAATTTAGTAAACTACCTTTTCTATATAATATTTGTCAAATTATTTTTTTATACGATAAATGAAACAATTGGATGGTCGTAAGGGTATTGTAATTTTGTAAACAAAAACCAAACCAACAAAATACTGTGTAGAATAAACAGTACAAACTTGAAACGATAGTGTTACTTAAAACAGTGGCATCCTTAACTATTTTTTTAAATTTTGAATACAATTTACTCACTAGGGTGTTGTCCCCACCCTATATTAAGTTCTTGCATTAGCCCCTGGAAAAATTCGTCCGATCTATTAAATTATAATGATGAACGGGGAGTTATTATAGCAATGATTATAAATGTTTCTTGGTGTTGAATAAAACTCACTATTAATCGTAATATTACGAAAGATTTTTCTTCGTTAGCAGTTTACGATTAATCATAGCAACTATTAATCGAAAAAAATTGTTGTATAAAAACATTCATTGTCGGTAACTTACTATTAATCATATCCGCCTAGTATAATCGTCTGCTGCCTGCTAATTGGCTGATCCCAACACCACACCACGTGCGTGTGAATCATGCAAATTGTGGTGTCTTATATGGAACTCGGCATATTAATTGAGCAGTTCAGATTACGATAGGCAATGAACATTCTTTCTCAACAAATTCTTACTATTGAGAATACTGTATACTGCATAGTTAGTGAGTCATTTAGTGAAGCTTATGAAAATTGGGAAATCTTATGAAAGCAAAGAAGAAAAGGTGAACTACTTTCGAAATTAAAATTTTTAATAAATTTTGTAAAAGATGGAAAAAAATTTAAAAAAAATTTAAATCTTTCAAAATCTTTCAACGTTTTTGCCTTTAACACTAGAAGCGCAAATACGTCAATTGACGTAAATTTCAATGTTCAATCGTAAATAACTTTTTTTGTCTAATTGTTTATGAAGCCATCTTTCTTGACTTTCATTTATTTTATGAGCTAATAATAATTCTAAAATTGCAAGAAGATTGGTGCGCTCATAAAAAAGTTATCGTAAAAACTACTTGAAGCGCGGCTACGTCAATTGACGTAAATTTAAGAAATTTGACTACAAAATCGAAATTACCCTATTTCTAAACAAATTTCAAGGAAAAATAGATATATAATCCAGCAGATAATTATTCAAACATTGAATAAAACATATTTCTACATGTAATCATCTAAAAATGCATAGCAAATACATATATGATAGATATTGCAATATCAAGGAGTCAATGTCAAAAAATGCATAGCAAATACAGATACAATAGATATTGCAATGTCAAGGAGTCAATGTCAAAAAATGCATAGCAAAAACAGATACCATAAATATTGCAATGTCAAAAAATAATTTCAAACTTTAAGATTATGAGCTGCACATTGTGAGCAAATTATGGAAAGGCATTTACCAAAAACTGGACAATTGCAAGTAGAACATACAGTGATTGTGATTTTTTGTGCAGTGAGTTTGGATGAGGCATTTCACTTGTCATTCCAAAGGAGCAGGGCATGGAGCAACAGCAGAACCTGGTGGAGCTGGATGAGGTTGGATAGGTGGACCTGGATGAGGTTGATTGAGCTGATGAAGGGGTGCTGGGGCCTCCTGGTCTTCCATCAGATCACCATGGAGCTTGGCCAATAGATGCATTAAAAAGTACAGCAATGAATGTTGCTTCTAGTCGCCTTTCAAAACAATATCCAAGCATTCACTCTGGCCATCTCTTACAACCCACCTTTATTGACATCATTCTATACATTGAGTCCAGGGCATCAACACTGAACTTGTTGACTGTTATAATATAAAATAGAATCGCTTTTTCTTTTTGCCATCTGGTTGTGTTCTGTTGCCCTTGTGTTGAGTCGACAACAAGTGCACAACCTTATTCTTTTTGGCTTGGTAATGCATCAAATGCAAATTGTCAACTTCAAATAATTTGCTAGAGTGAAATGGCAGAGTCTTTGGAGGGGGCAGTTCACATCTGTTGGCCCTTAGTGTGCCAACAATGGTGGTGCAATGCTGGAGAAATTGAGCAAGGCTCTAGTTTGTAAAAATTATTGGTTGTAATGTTGTACCCTTTTCCAAAAAAGGTTTCCATCAGCTGAAACTGACATCTTGCTTTGGTTGGGAAGAGCTGCTCATCTACTGTCATGGAGGCAGAGGTCCAATAACTATTCTGCAAGTTGGTAACGAAGCGATTCAATACTGTGGAGATCAAGGCGAATTTTTCGATTTCAAGATTCGCGTGTTGTTGGCCTTGTAAGTCGAATCTGATGAGCTTTTTTATCATTCTCATTCTGTCCCTAGGTAAAGCACGATTAAAAGTAGGACAGACCATAGTACCAGACCAGAGCTACTCGAGTGGGAAGTTTTTCTGGTTCATACAACCGTGTAAATAAAGAACACCAATGAACTTCTCTAATTCTTCTTCTTGCAGATCAAAATTAGTATGGGCCGTCTAAGCAAAGTAGAGCACAATGAACAATGTGATGAAGGCAGCCCTTGTTGATGAGAAGACGGAAAGCATTGATGGGGGTCATGATGCCATTAGCATATCTCATTAGGCCCTATCTGCTTGTAAAAATGTTATGTTGGTCAATGCGTCCAATGTGTGGCCTATCAACTAGTCGCCATAGTGTTCCACCAAGTCCTTGTGCAGTTGGATTTGGAACAGGAAGTTCTTCTTCATTGCTAGAACTTTGATTAGTTGAGGTTCACTTTTGTGGTCATCACTTGATGCCACACTTTCATTAGAGCTGTGATCTGCTCTGTCATTGCTGTTGATATCCATAATACCAACAGAAGAGTACTAGTGCTAGTTAAGACAGTATTGTGTTTGTGTGTTTAATTATGTCTAGATGGACTACATCATAGAGAAGTGAGAGAGATAGCTAGAAGAAGCAAGATACATAATGATTGGCTAAGCTATGATAAAGATAGCTGTGTGGATGAATGGGTATATTTGAGATGTGAATGTGTGTGGTATTGACACAGATACACCAGGAATAAACAGAATTAATTACTACTTAATGAAATGCAAATTAACCAATGCATAACTTTTCACTTAATACTAACAGAATGGCCTTGTTCAATTGTGAAGGTATTCAAAATGATCAATACTGTACAATAAACAATTTTGTGATGTACAAAAAAGTTAAATGGGGATTTATATAAAATTATAAAAGAAAAGACATTAAATATACTTCATATATTTACACAAAAAACATCCCATCTTAAAATCTTATTTACAAAAAACATGTAATAAAAAACAAATATTATAATCAAAATGATATATGTAAGTATATATATACTTATAAAAATGGAAAATAAATAATGTGTTTTAAAATATTTATTACACATAAAATACTAATCAATCTTCATTGATATTTTTGAAATATTGTCTTTTGAACCAGACCAGACCAGACAAACCTACTTATCAGAGTAGAGAGAGTTTCCAGGCTGAAGTTTTTTGCAGACACATTTACACAGCCATGATATTGTATTAGTATCTTATAGGTGATTTCTGATAATGATGCACATGACTCTAGAGTCATGTGCATCATTATCAGAAAT
>JAYRBW010007686.1:0-13543 GCA_036023295.1 Invenusta paracnida
GGTAACTATCTTCCAGACCAAGCGAACTACATGTTAGAGGATCGCGGATTCATGTTCTGTGACAGTCCTCTCATTGCTGACCAGCTGAAGGTTGTTTACGATTTCAGTGAGCCTTGGTGGATCAATATCTGGGCAATATCCTTTCAGAAATATTGTAAGTTAGTCTAGTCTCAAGGACATCGGATATATATAAAATATAGTATTTATCGGCTATCCGTTAGTAATAGAAGTTGCCTTATCTTGAGTTATGACTAAGCATTTGATCAATCGATCCATGAATTAGTTTATTGAAAATGAGGAGTGAATCGTGTGTAGTTTAACCGACCGTGTCATGATTTTAAAAGTTTTCAAAATATCTCTGAACTTTTTTTCTAGTATCCCCTTTAAATAGAAAACATGTAACGCAATTATTAAAGCCAAATTTCTTTCTGATCAAATTGTATTTTCTTGAGATATTATCAGGATCATAACACGAAATTGCTTCATAATCCTAGCACTGAGTCTTTTTTCGATAGATACCAGAATAGCCGAGATATATATAATATCTCTAATATAAATAAAGAGGCTAACGCTTATGAGAATGAAATGTCTAAGTGTATAGTAGACAATGCTTACAAAATAACCTTTTAAAAATTGTGTTACCGAGATTGATAATAAGAAAGTGCGGTTTAGTAAGATACTTTAGTCATAGGTACATATAACATTTTGTTCGATGTTTATTTTTGCCTCTTATTGGGTGTCTATAGAGAGTGAATTAGATAGGTATCTATCTGTCTTAATAAATTTAGATTTCTTTTAATATATCTTTTAAATAATAGAAACTTTAATAGTAATAAGAGTTCAAATATTTTTCTGAAAAAGGAACATAGATGACGATAAATAGTAGTCAAATGGATAATATTTTTAGTATTCACTGCACTTTATATTTACTTGCCATTTTATTTAGTATGTTTTCACAATATTTTTAACTATTATTTCCTTTCTATTATTAGCCCTTGTTAGAAACGCCGAAAACACAAATCTGACAACTACCGTTGAAACGCTTCACCCCAAAATAGTGATACGCGGGTTCAATGTTCAAATGAAAAGTTGTGCCCCAGTTCTTTTGATGTCTTCGTCTATTGTTGCTTTTTGTATGATTGTCTTAACACATATTTACATTCTTGTATTATGATACATATATAAATCCCTAATTATTCACTAATACCAGTCCTTTGCAAAAGTTTAAAACTAGCATATATTTAAGTAAAAAATAACAATTTCCATGGCAATTGTGTATTATATTAAATAATAAGTCTTTTTAAATAAGTAGACATAGTACAACAGTTAGGTATATGGATTTCCCAAACTGCAAACGTACGCCATGTTATAAAAATGTAAATTGAACAAGTGGTTGTATCTTTTACAAGGGACTGTATTAGATTTAAAAGTTTTATTCATATTTGATACCATTGCTGTTTAACAACTGTACTACATAAATGAGCTTTATCGTTTGTGTACTTAGATCACATGAATGCTATATAATGAGAATATATCAATATCTACAAATATTTATATTTTGGCTCATTAAACCAAAACCCAGTTAGATTATCAAATAATAATATATTATACATATATATCTTATTTGAATCCTAAAACGAATTAGTGTAGGTATTCTAATTTATATTGTCGCTATCTATAAAAATGTTTTTTATTGAAACATCTAGTTTAAAACTTTTCAAATTATATTCCAAAATTGAATGTATTGAGTCGTTTAGATATGCCATCTGAATGATAATCTGTAAATTTGTTCCTATGTTAATAATATTATTTAATAGGTAATATTATCTCTAATTTGTTCTATAGAACAAATTAAACACATAATTGAGTTTTATAATAAAACTAGAACAACTGAAAATATTGTATATTTCATTGAAATAAAATTAATAAAAAATAGATACTGTTTTGGAATTTATTTTTACAATTTTATTTAGTGAAAACTATCAAATAAACGAAAAATTAATTTGGAAAACTATATTTTAAAACTGAACTTTTGCCTACATGAATATTAGTCCGTTTTATTTACGCTACTGTTTTTATACTAAATTCTTGTGACATCTTTGACACAACACTGATAATATTACTTATAAAAATTTAAAACCAATATAATTTTCAATTTTTTTTCAATTATTGATATTGAATAATATAATCTTATTATGTTGATTATGTTACTCAATATCTATAGTTTAAACTTGTGTATTCGAAATCATTACTGGAATAAATTGCACTACGAAATGAACCTGTAAAAATATTACTTATTAATATCCAATGATATTACTGAAAAAAATACGACCATAAGTTTGTTTTTAGTTTTAGTACTTTATTAATTTACTAGATTATTTGTTATAATTAATAAATATAGTTTTAGAGATTTGAATATTGTATAATTCACAAATAGACATTACAAATAAAAAATTACACAAATTAGCAAATACATATTATACAAAAAATAACCGACAATTATAAAAAAATAAGGAAATGCAACCAACTGAATACAAAATAAGTTCAATAACATGAAATATGTACAAGATTTTATCCCTTGATAATTATATCAGAAAATATATAGAAAAGTTAATGTTTTAACCAGTCACCAGATATTGTACATTAAAGCTTAATTGTATGTAATAAAACTATTTCCCAGATATTTTAATATAGTCCATAACCATACAAAACGTGCAATAAAAAAGTTATTATTGAAATCGACTTTTTGATTAGTAAAATGTTTTCAACAATCTACTTCAATATGTTTACCGTAGGATTGAGCGTTAGTTAGAGTAAATGATAATTTATATAGTTCTGATTACATATTTTCATAATACGTATATTTAAAAAATGTGCTTGTTCTAAGTCTATTGAAGAAAAACTGCCTATGCCTTATTCTAAAACTGTTCTACAAAATGAATGAATACATGTTTGCGTAAAACTAAATTTTTTGACTATAATAATATGTACATACGAGTATATCTTAAAATCATGTAAAGCATTAAATTATAATTGAAAATACCATTTCTTAAAAACTATGCCATGGTTGCCTAATTTAGAGAACACCTTTTAAATAATCAACAAGGAGTATTTATCTATGCGTATTATATAATACAAAGTTTTCTATAACAATGTATTGCTGCAGATGGTCTCAATTAAATATGCTTATATATAAATTTCTTATAAATTAATAAAATATTCAGATCATATATAGCAGATGAAATTAATCCGTAATTTTTTTTAAAATTCCAAGCTAAACTCCAAGCACATACATTTACACAGGAAAATTCGACTGATAAGGTTATTGATAATTCCTTCACAATTTCACCAAAAGTATTTATTAATTAATTAAAAAAATTTTAGCCTTGAATATAATTATTTCCTAAAAGACTTTCCTACATGTTTAGAATATCCAGAATACATTTTAGTCACTAATGTAATATGAAGAAAATAATTTTCAGAGGAATTAGATTGTCTGCTACAGTAAGGTTGAAGGAAGAATAGAGTGAAGAGTGAGGTGAGATCACAAGTCCGATCTTAGGCTGTTTGACGACGCCGGCTGCCTATTCAGCGCTCCGGATACCTCTCCAACCAGTTGGAAAAGACCAGAAATGAAGTCATCATCCTTCCGTTGGGCCTCGTATTCTCGGGACAGTGAGGAGAGAATGCCTGCCACTCCCCGTGAACTGGAGGCAAACTCCTTGGAACAGAAGGGCAAGGCGGATTGCATCGCATGGAGCACCTTCTCCCGAAAGTCATGATCGGCGCTTCCTTCTGTTGAGGGACTTGTCACCTCTTGTAAGACTGTAAGAATGTGATCGCACCAACCCTGGGCTGACAAGGCAGACTCCAGTTTCACCCTGTAAACCAGAAAGAGAGGGAGTTTGTAACATATTTTATGCAACTGAGCTAGCTATGACAACACTTAAAAAACACTGAATGACTAATTGCATACTTCAAATGCAAAATTGTATGTTAAAATTATAGATAGACATAGAATTAAAATAAATAAAAGATTATGAATAATTAAGATTTTTGGCGCATATGTAATAGATTGGAAACATAATCTTGCATTATACAACTAATAATGCAAAAATAGTCTGGTTACTTTAACAATAAAAATAATGTATTATAATAACGCACAGGGGTATTAATTATAAATATTAACTAAAAAACAACATATATAAACAACAAAACAAGATAACATACGCATCATATTGTTTTTTCTTCTCCTTCTCTATGGGCTGACTAAGATCAGAATTGCGCGCCTGGCTTTCCTAGAATGGAGAACAAAACAGTTAAGTTGTCCGTAAACATTCGCCAACATTAAAGCGCATCTCACTAGAAATAGGCTAAAGAAATAGCGCACTTAGTGTTCTATTAAAATGTTATAATATTTCATAATTTTAAAGCATGTAACAAATATGATCTAGGTGTTCTAAAGGCTAGTGCATGTATTAGACAACGAGACGATTTTATTGAAAATTATCAGCATAGAACCACCATCAATTGATACCAACTATACTAATACGAATATCTAATTTTATTGAGTCTCATATCAACTATCAACTATTTAAAGATCCTTTATGTGATTTTAATTACCTACTTTGAAAAATACTTCAAATTAGTTATGAATGTAGCCACATTCAATAATTTATGATAAGTATGTATATAAGGTAAATATTATAACTATGTATGTTGTGCACAAGGAAATAATAAGACACATACACTGTATAATGATATCAAATTAAACAAATATTCTTTACTACCAATAAAAGAACTTTATGTAAGAGAATTTTTTCCATTAGTTTATTAAAAAATTCGAGTAAATATATTATCTTCCGGAACACTTTGATGATAAGGTTAATTATTAATCATCCACGAAGACTTACCTTCTCCGTCAGAAAGTCCGATATCACAGTGAGCGCCTTAACCTGAACTCGAACAGGCGTTACCCTCTGGCGCCGTTCTGAACTAGGAAAAAGGCCACCAAGAGCGCTCAGACCACCCGAAGCTAAAAAGCGGTGTTGCGCAAGCGGGAACTGACGCATTGTGGATCCTAAAGCGTAGACAACGCGATTAAGGAAGCTGGAATCTTGCTGGTCGCCAAGGAGACGAATGAGGAGGGGTAGAACGCTGCACTCGAGGGCACGGATCTGTACCTTCCCGTTGCTGGATGCAAATAACAAAGGAAGGAGGGAGTAAATAAATAGTGATTTCTAGGAAAGGACGCTTACATTTAGCATTTATATAAATAACACTAAACGTTGGATTAATTAATTATACTTTTATCAATATGGATAACTCTCCATTTGTCATTCATTAAACCATTTAAAAATATTCAATTAAAAGCTGTAATATTTTTAGTTATTTATTTATCTCTAAAAATATATTTTTCAGTTCCAAATAATTTTTATTTTAATTGAAGTCAGACAAATATCCCCTTAAAAAATTCTCTTTTCAAGTTATAAAATTCGGTTTAAATCCATAAAATTTACCTAATTAAGTAAGAAATATACATATATATGTATATATAACAAAATATAACTATACTAAAAAAGGAGTCCCTATAAGATTCTTTGGTTTAAGACCTTTATTGAAACGAAGTTAGCATCTATTAAATTAATAAACTCTTAATAATAGTTAAAAGATCAACCTAGATATTATTATAAAAACGACAATATTTTGTTTTTTCTTCATTTTAAGATATTGCTATTTTTCATTTTCATATAATTTTTTAAATACCAAAGACAGTTCTAGTCCATGAATGTATACATTCATGGACTCGAACTATCTTTGGTATTTTTTAAATATTGATAAACAATTTGTAATACTATTTCAATATAAGACAAACAATAGTTAATAGATTACCTCTGAACCGCTGCTCCCAGGGCTGCAAGCGCTTCACTCTTGACAGCCAAGACCAATGACGAGGAGTTGATAATATCAACAAGAAGTTCAATACCGCCATTGTCAGCAAACAATCTGGCATTATCAATCTGATGCAGGTAGTATTCTAGGTCAATTAGGATAGTCTGCCGACGTGCATCAGTTAGCGGTGTCCGATACTCCTCCTTGGAAGTTGAAGTGATGGTGCCGTTCAGCTCAGCTACAAGCCCTGTGATTATCTCCTGGTCAGTTTTCACAGCCATGTTCATCTTCTGAAAGTCTTCCTTTAGTTCTGCATAGGAACGAAATTTGGACTTGATTCCTTCATCCGTTGCTGATATCTTAATTTTCAAAGAAATACGTAAATATTGAAGATACCGAATGGATGGCAAATTGGTATGATGCCATTGAACTTAATAATTAACAGTTTCAATTTAATTTTAATAAAGCGCAGTGACGCTTTTCTGCTTTTAAAAACACATTTGAATTGAGTAACGAAATTAGTTTATTAGCCAGCAATATACTTTTAAATGTTATTAAATAATAATCGAGTAAGAAATATCCTAAAAGACACAAGCAATGTAAATGTCAGGAAAAAAATATGTTAAAAAAACTCGGTTATATGAATCTGAGAAACAGTAAATTTACTCATTTTGACATTGAGAGATATAGAAAATAACGATATAAACACTGGTCGACATAATGTATAAGTAAGGATTGGGAGCAAAAAATAGTTTCTCTAGATTTAATTAATGAAATAATTATTCGAATTTAATGAAACTATGACTAAATTAAAGCATTATGTATGATTACTAATACTAAAAAGCCTAGTTATTTTAAAAAGATGTGCTTTAAATTACCTTACAATTTTTCAAGGGTTTCGTATAATCTGGGCTATTAAAGCTCATAAAATTCCCAGTTTAAAGTTCCATATGTTACTACAAGTAATTATACTGCTTTGTAAACTAATGTTATAACCAAGTATTAATATTATCCAGACTTACATACCTTGGGATCTTTGACATCATCCGCTTTTATATCTTTAAGGGCCTTCAATATCTCTTCCCGTGATAAGTTTCCTTCTTGGATAGATACATCACCTGATTGTTGTTTTTCTTCTGATACAACCTCATTTGATTTGTCTTCTGATGAGTCCTCCATTTTAACCAATGCTGGTAAATCTATTTAAAAACGAAGGCGAATTATGTATGATTTCATATATCTATTATACAGTAAATAAAAAGAGTATACTCGTATATATAAATATTTGCATAAGAAAAATAATAAGAAAGAATTAAAACATTAGATAAAAATAATAAGTATAGGCATCAATAATGTAACAAACTTTTCTAATCAGCATTTATTTAATCCGATAATAATGAATTTGTAACAATTAGCATATTTATTGGAGCAAATTAATATAATATAAATATTTACGTAATAGAACAAGATATATTATTTGATGATATATTCATCGCTATATAATTATTTCGTAATAAATAGTATATAATAGTACATTTAATTACTTTGTTTAGTGTCCTCCGTATTATCCATTAACTTTGCTTCTGTCAAACCAGTCTGCATATTGAAGCGAACATGCAATCCTCGAGGAACTACTTGATCTAAAAATTTAACATATTAGTTATACTATAATAATAATAAAAAATAATGATATACAGCAAAAATATTTTATTAATATTGACTAATAGTGCTTTATATATGTAAGTCGTATGTACCTTTTCCAACTGTTTGCCATTCATTTGTTGGTACAAATGTACTTTCCTGTCGAGAACTATCAGTAGCTATCTTAATATTCATTCCATCGATACCTAGAATATGTATAAAGGGAAAAGATGCGTTCAATTAGATTGCACATTAACTGTAAATAAAAATATTTGAAATAGTGAATAAAATACCTTTCTTACTGTCTTCCTTCTCTTTTTCTGCAGTATCACATCGTACTAATCCACAATAGATGACCAATAAAAATAGTATAGCTGTAAAGTATTGGGAAAATATATAAATAAAATAGGAAGCATATTATGTAACAATTTTAACATATACAAGTCAAATTATATATTCAAATCATATCAACTTAATCAAAATAAAAAATTTACAAAAACAAATAGTATTTCTACTGATAACCTAATTAATTACGTGCACAGTATTAATTATTATTATGAGAAATACAATAGTTTAGTAATAGTGAATTTTTATATGATTATAATATTAAACAATACTAAAATTGAAATAATTGTAAATGCATAAGTTTTACAAGTATTTCACATAATATAAGAAAATGGGGTATCTTAAAGATACATTTACAAAAAAAGTGTATTTGTATTAGTGTGGATAATGTGGAATTATTCATGAGTCCATTATCTAAAAACTCTGATTATGATAAAATTTAATTATAATTCAGTATTATCTATGGTTATATATTCATGTTTTATTAGATTAATAGTCAGAATTGATCAAACTAATAAAAATATCATGTTCCAGTGCATTATTAAAAAAATGTTTAAAACAAAATCTGTAATAATCAAATTATATGTATAAATATAAATATATAATTACAAATAAATAATTAAACAAGTTTATTTGATAATTTAATTAAATGAAATAATAAATGATTTAATCTACATTCATAAATAGCTTTGGAGATATTTTATGTAAAGTAAAATGGAATTGAAGTTATTTCAAATTAAATATATTTCAATCTCAGATATGTTATAATGAATATAATAAAATATGAGTTTTGATAACTTTAATTATCAAATTGAAAATTAATATTATCAAAAGTTAATAAATTTAAAATTTGTTAAACTGTAATAATTTTATTATAATATAACTTTTTTTAATTAATAGGTAAAATATTATACATCAGGTTTTTTGGAATTTGCATCAGGTTTTTTCTGTTTTCATGTCATCAGCATATGAATGAATGACAACATATTTAGCTATGTTAAAACCTATACAAAACTATTAGAATTTTTGTTATAATAAAATGTATAAAAATAATCTTAATATTATTAATAAAGCTGAGTTGATAACAAAACTGTTTATCTCATATATTCTCACACCCAAGATTGTCTTCATGTTTTAGAAATATTTACTCATACTGATCTAATACAAAAATTAATACTATAAGAAACAAATAATTATTTTATTTAACAGTTAAAAAACATAATTTATATCTATGTATCTAATGGTAATATACAAATATTAATGTAGCAAAATTTATGGAAAACAGTATACACAAGTATATTATATTTATGAATGACTTATTAAATATAATTATATTTGTCACTTAAATTCCCAAATCTATTCATCTAACACAGAAAATGTATAAGTATTGCACATGTGAAACAGCTATAATTGTCCCATATATAAAATGTTTAAGTCTAAAAAATATATTAAGAAAATATAATACTGAATACATTAAATTTACTTACCTTACTCAGTAGTTCAGTAGTTATGTAAAATTGTATTTTGATATGTTTTTTGTATGCTTAGCTATGTAACACAAAACATCAGGCAAAACATCCATTCCATACACACACTTTTTTTATCTCATACATATTTTTCAAAAAGGCATAAACTAGTTAAATAACAAGTCATACATTAAAAAAGAGTTACTAGCTGAGTTACAAAATTATACTGCTAAATGTATGTTTTTGATGCCGTTAAAATAAGTACTTATTGCCTTTTGAATGTGGAACAGGGTCTCTTAGTAAAATTAGCCTTTAAATGCAATTAAAAATATGTATCTCTATTTTTTTGTAGTTTTGAAAGTTAAAATACATCAAAAAGGAAGTTGAAATTCTGAAATTTATGAATAATGGATTTTGGTATAGGTAAACTACAATAAAGAAAATAGAAATGTGTGTCCCAATATAAATGCACTTTTTGTCCAATATGTAAGATTTTTAACCCTTGTTTGTTTTTATTCATGTATTGCAAGACTAATTAAACAATAAACCATATATTAGAATGGGATAATCAGTACTTATAAAATCATTTTCTTGTATGTAATTTTGTTAGTATTCTCAAAATTTCCTATTAGCATAGAAAAGTAACATTTTTGAAAAATTATAGTTTGAGTGATAGAATATTGCCAATAATATTGTTTGTTGGGGCCAGTAATTTTATTAAAAAATATGGACTTTGAATTTCAATATTTATGTATGAAAATAATGTAGGTAGATAAACATACTAAACAATAATTAGTTTGCCTTAAAACAACTCTATATAATCTATACAATAACAAAATTATGGCAAATTTTCCTATATATATAAATAATAATAAAAAATATGTTGAGCATAATTTTTTATTTTTGTCTATAGTATTTATATATACTTGATCATGCACTGTTATTTTTTATGACTAGTCCGATTTATATAAGTAATGAACAAATGAACAAAGCATTGATGTTGTTAGTTATTACTTTCTATTGGATTCTTTTATAACTAATGGCTTACATATGATTTCTCTGTTTTTAAATGATATCTTTAATTATTTTTTATCAAAATACAATTTTAATATTAAAAAATAAAATAGACATATTTATGTCTCAACATTAATCATTTTGAAGTATAGTTTACAAATTTTTTTTTACTGTTTATGTCATCTAAAAACTAAATAGGCAATCTTACCATGCATTACTATTAGCTCTTATATACATTTGACAAGAATAAAAATAATATCAGGTATCTTTTGTATAAAATATGGCAATTTTTTTATAGTTAAAAATTATATTTTCAATCTGTGGAATTAACCTTTACTTGAGAATCAAGACTAAGTTAGAGGTTTTTAATGACAATTTATTAGTTTGTTGTATTAATATTTATCATAAACATTCCAGCTTAGGAGTAGAGTTTATTTAACATTTAAATATTAAGATAAATATATTTTAGGCAATTTATTGAAATATAATCAAATTAAACAATACACTATACATATTTTTCAATACCCATAGCTGTACATGTGTGTATATTATATGTATCCTACACTCTATCAGATTGACATAATTCAGAATATTACAGTAAATATTATAGTAGTCCAATTAATAAATCTATATCAGATAAATGGTTTATTGTTTATATTATATACTAAGTTAATATTAGTTCATACATAAAATTTGACTTGTTTAGCAAGTGATTGTAGTTTATATACTACTAAATTATGGCATGATACCACAAAAGTATTTATTAAATGCTTTGAATATAGTAGAGATAAACCAATGAAATGTTTAGACAAATATAAATATAAAATTATATTCTACATATAACAGTAATGATTTTGAGGCTGTAGCTTTCAAACTTTCCATCATGTCACTTATACTTTATTAAAATGTAGTCAGTAATTGAAGCATGAAATTTGCTAATATTTTTCTTAATGATACTGAAAATTTGCTCAGAATCTGCATTGCTATGATGAATTGAGAGGATTTCTAATATTGCACACAAAAGCTCTATAAATGATTATGTCCCAAAATCAATGTCTCTATGTTTTTAGTTCATGTCAAACAATACTTCTTGTCACCTTAACTGTTAGTTACTGAGATGATTGATATCAATAAAAGGCCATATTAAAAACATCTTTAGACTGATAAGTAGGCAAACAGGAAAAAACTAAAAGTTTCATGAGACATCACAACAATGCTATCTGCAACTTCAGTATATTTTAATATATCACTGTCCATTGAAAACTTTTTCAAAACATAGCATATAGCATTTTTATAAAATGATTTGATGTTGGTAGTGACATTAAGGGTACATTTTTTTAGTAGGTTGGTCATTTTTCAAAGGAAAAGATCAGTATAATATTGCTAGATTGATAGATTTTTATAGTTAACTGTACACATAGATTCTTGCTATTAATAAAATAAGACAATTTGATAAAAAGTGAAAGAAGATGATGGAAAAAATAGTGTAATATCAATCTGTGACCCCTTAAAAGACTGTATGGACAAATTCAAAATGGTAAGAAAAGCTAAGCTCTATGATGTCATCAGCCTGAGTTATGACATCCTCAATTTTTCTATTCTGACACTTAATCTCAGCTTCTTGAAATCAGACAAAGTCATGTAACCCCTTAAAATGATTGTATGGATGATTGTAAAATGGCAAAAAAGCTAAGCTCTATGACATTATTAATTTTTTAATTCTAACATTTAATCTTACCTTTCTGAAATTGGACAAAGTCATGTGACCCTTTAAAATGACTGAATGAAAAATTGTCAAAAAAACTAAGCTCTAATAGTTTTATGGCTCTACCTCATCAGCCTGGGTTATGCCATCAATTTTTCTATTCCAATACTTAATCTCAGCTTTCTGAAATCTAATAAAGTCATGTCACAAGTTAGGATGTCATCATTACTCAGGCTGATGACATCATAGAGCTTAGCTGCTTTTTTTGCCATTTTTATCCATACATATGGTCATTTTAAGGGGTCCATGACTTTGTCTGATTTCAGGAAGCTGAGATTAAGTATTGGAATGGAAAAATTGATGATGTCATAACTCAGGCTGATGAGGTCATAGAGCTTAGCTTTATGTTACCCTTTTTAATTTATCCAAATGGTAATTTTAAGGGGTTATGTGACTTTGTACAATTTCATGAAGCTGAGATTAAATGCTAGAATAATTGTCATAATAACTGCCAGCATTTTTTATACACATAGAAATAGCTACAGGTTTTCTCTTCAGGAAATTGTTAATAGAAAATTAATATCTCAGGAAATATTGAATCTATAATATCTGTTGATTGGCTGTTTTCTTTTTCTTCTTATTAAACTTTGTTTTTAATCTGATCAATTCTAACTATATATGAAGTGATGTAATGGTTTTAAAGATTAATAATACATACTAAGCATATCTTATTGATATAACCATCAATTTTTGATTATTCTTTTTATCTCATCATTAAACAGTAACTAAAATTTATTAAATGCTGTTCTTCATTTGCTATTATGCTTAAAATAAAAACAGATTATATTTATTTAACAATTGTAATATTAAAAATGAATCATTTATAAGAGCATAAATATTTTGTAATGGTAAAATATACAATGAAAAAATGTGTTTTAAAATTTGTGTAAAACAAATCAGAATCTGGGAAAATTCAAGATTTTTCTGGGACATCCAGGAAAAGCCCAAAATTTAGAACTGTTTTGGATTTTCTAAATGTACTCTAAGACAGTTGGCAGGTGTGTTTTATTAAAAAATCAATTTCATTTAAAAATTGTTAAGTATTTATATACAATTTCTTTACAATCAATCTTCAATTCTTTATCAATCCTAGTTGGGACAGTCATTTTGTACCAACAAATTTAAATTAGTTAACTTAAAATGCTATTGATATGAAAATTATTTTTATATTTTAATAAATAGTGTTGTGTAATGTTTTTGAAGTGGCTTTAGAAAAATAATTTGTTGCTTTTTATAATGAAAAAAATTGTAGGTTATTTTGGGTTTATTTAAAATGTGTTGTAAGTTGGTACAACAATTTTAGCTGTCCTAACTACAAATGTAACAAGTTGACTTTAAAATGTTATTTATATGCAAATTGTTTAAATATTTCAATAAATAATTTTGATAATGTTTTTCAAAATGGTTTTAAAGAAATTGT